>PVKS010023052.1:0-32888 GCA_004027875.1 Aplodontia rufa
TTTTTTTTTTATTTTATTTTTTTCCCAGGGCTGAGGACTGAACTCTGGGCCTTGTGCATGCTAGGCAAGTGCTCTGCCACTGAGCTAAATCCCCAACCCTGAGGCTTCATATTTTTCACTTGTTTTGTGTGTGCATAATTGTTGGAACATTTTTCTGAGGGCTATTGTAAAATCCTTGTCAGATACTTAAAGCATTTGCATCATTTTGTTCTTGGCATCTGTATCTTTTCTCATTTCAGTTGAGATTTTCCTTGTTCCTCATCTGATGAATGCTTTTGATTGAGTCCTGGACATTCTGGTCATTATGCTATGAGAGTATGGATGTAAAATCATCTGTCTTAGCAGGCACCCTCTGATGTTGTGCTAGGGCAAAACGAAGTGCTCCTTGCTGCTGTAGATGGGTGTGGAAGTCCAGGTTCTTCACTTGGTCTCTGTTGGCCACCCAAGGGCAGAGGAGTGCCTTGTCATTGCTGGCTGGAAGTTTGAGTTCAGTCTTCCACTGGGCTCCTACTGACACTTCAGAGTGTCAACTTCTTTTTGGCCTTTGCTGACATAAACCCAGGAAAGGTTGGGGATGCCTGGTTATCTTGAGAAGTGGTCTCTTTCCTAGTCCTCTAGTTAGAGAACAGGATTTTCTGGGGGGCATTTTTTGGTCTGCATTTGTGAGTGTTTTCAGCTTTTCCAGGGCCCAGTCCCAGATGCATGATGAAAAAGGTAGTATTCAGGAAATCTACCCTACCACCTTGTTATTTCTCAGGTCCCAGGGTCCCTAGCTGGAGTGCTTGTTCCCTTCACCTTTCAGTAGTTTCTTTTGTTTGTTGCATGAATAATGCCCAGGATATGTGGTTATATTTAGTGGGGGGAATATAGCAAAACTGACTTATGTTTTCAGAAGCGAAAGTTTCTGAAATTGATTTTTCATTAAAAAATTAACAGCTTTATTGAAGTACAGCTTGAGCATATATCCCTTATCTGAAAATCCAAACTTTTGAATTTTGAATTTCAGAGCATTTTGGATTTTTGGATTAGGGATGCTTAACTGGTAAAATCTATATAAATAATTAAAAATCTGAAAAATTCAGTTCTGAAACACTTCTGGTCCAAGTGTTTAAGACAAAGGATACTTAACATATATAATTATGTACAACAAACTATATGTATTTAATATAAATAGGTTGATAAAGTTTGAAATGTATATACGCTGTGAAACCATCACCACAACCAAGATAATGAACATATCCACAAACCTGATGGTTTCTCACATCTCTTGTGATCATCTCCCTCTCTTACTCCCTCCCTTGAGGCAATCACTGACTGCTTTGTGTGTTGGAATCATACACTATATCCTCCTGTTTGAGGGGGCAAAAGAGCATCTGGCTTCTTTCACTTAGTATAATTATTTTGAGAGTCATCCAGGTTCTAGCATGTATCAATAATTTATTTCTTTTTATGCTGAGAGTTCTCTCACTGTATGACCGTAACATTGCTTATCCATTTGCCTGTTGATGAGCATTTGGATTCATTTCTAGGATTTCACTATTATAAATAAAGTTACTTTGTTTGTGTATAAGTCTTTTTATGGAATTTGCTTTCATCTGTACAAGAACAACTTCGAGGCGGAAAGGTTTATTTTGGGTTCACAGTTTCAGAGATTCAGTCCATGGTAGGTAGATTCCATTGCTGTGGACCAGAGGTGAGACAGAACATCATGATGGGAGGGCATAGTGGAGGAATACTATTCAGTTCATGGCAGCCAAGAACCCTGAGGAGTGGAGAGAGAGAGAGAGCAAGAGAGAGAGCATGCAAGTGCACTTGAGTATGTGACAGGGACAAAATATATAATTCCCAAAGCGCACCTACAAAGGCCACTTCCTCCAGCTATGCCTCACCTGCCTCCAGTTACCACTCAGAAATCCATTCAAATTATTAATCATCCAGTGGATTAACCTGCTGATTAGGTCACTGCTCCCATAATCTCACCATTTTACCTCCTGCATTAGTGTATGAGCCTTTTTGGGGTGACACCTTACATTCAGATAGTAACACCATCCATTAATAAATTCTCTGATAAAGTGCTCAATTCTTTTGTCCATTTTAAAATTGAGTTGTTTCTGTTATTATTAAATTTCAATAGTTCTAGGTACAAGACCTTTATCTGACTTGTGGTTTGCAAATATTTCCCCCTAGTCAGTGGCTTGTATTTTCATTATCTTAATAGTCTCCTTTAAAGAGCAGAATTTTAAATTTTCATGAAATCTAATCTATCAGCTTGTTGTTTTATGAAGTGTGCTTTTGGTATTATATCTTAGAAATTACCACCTAACACAAGGTAAAAGTTTTCTCTCCCCCCTGAGAAATATTATAATTTTCGATTTTACTTAGGTGTGTATTTTCAATTCATTTTGTATATGGTGTGAGGTTGAGTTAGTTTATTGTTTTACAGATGGATATTCAATTGTTCCAGCATAATTTGTTGAAAAGACCAGCCTGTCTCCACTGAATTGCCTTTGTTCCTTTGTTGAAAATGAGATGTCCCGATGTATGTGGGGCTCTTTCTGAACTCTGTTTTGTTTCATTGATTTATTTGTCCATCTTTACACTCTTACCAATATCTTGATTATTGTAGCTTTATAAGGCATCTTGAAATCAGTCTGTGTTACCCCTCCAAATTTGTTCTTGTTTGTCTAAGTTATTTTGACCATTCTAAGGCTTTTGCACCTTATGCAGATTTTACAAAAAATCTGCTGGCATTTTGATTGGGAGTGTGTTGAATCTGTAGGCAAGTGCTTTACTACTGAGCTATATCCCCAGCCCAGTATTTACTATCTTTTTTTTGATAAATGAATTTTTTAAAATATAAATTTCTGATTTTTCTTTGCTACTATACAGAAATACAATTGATTTTGTACATTTATCTTGTTTCCTCCAACCTTGCTAAACTTTTTAGCTCTGATAGCTTTCTGTAGATTCCATAGTATTTTCTGCCTAGTAGATCACGTAAGTGAATGAAGAAAACATCTTTATTTTTAATATGGATGACTTTTATTTTGTCAATTACACTGTCTAGACTATCTGGTATAATATTAGGCCAAAGTGGAGAGAGTGGACATCCTTATACTGTTCCTGATCGTTAGGAGTGAAGCAGTCATTTTTTTATTGATAAGTATGGTGTTATCTATAGGTTGTTTGTGGATTATTATTATCAAATTGAGGAACCTCCCCTTTACTCCTAGATTTAGAGTTTTTTTTTTTTAAATAAAAGAATCTGGAATAGATATTGGATTTTCTATGTCTATTGAGGTGATATGTGGATTTTTGGTGCTTTGTTAATATAATATGATGAGTTACATTGATTGGTTTTTGAATATTAACCTTCTTAGGAATAAACACCACTTTTGATTGGTTTTTGGATATTAACCTTCCTAGGAATAAACACCACTTTATCATACATTAACCCTTTTCTATGTTACTGGGTTTATATTTTCTTTTTCTTTCTTTTGGTATCAGCGATTGAACCCAAGTGTGCTTGATCACTGAGCCACATCCCCAGCCCTTTTTATTTTACATTTTGAGATAGAATCTTAGTAAGTTTCTTAGGACCTCACTAAATTTCTGAGGCTGGCTTAAACCTGCACTCCTCCTGCCTCAGCCTCATGAGCCACTGGGATTACCAGCATGCACCACCAAACCTGGCTTATAGTTTTCTTGTAATGTCTGTTTCTAGTTTGGTTATCAGAATGATGCAGGCCTTATGATGTACTGGAAAGTACTTATTCCTTTTCAGTTTTCTGGAAGAGTTTGGATAGAAATGGTATTTTTTTTCTTCCATAAGAGTTTCATAGCATTGAATCCATCCAGGTCTGGTGATTACTTTGTGGGAATGATTTTAACTATATGTTTAATTTCCCAAGTAAGACACAGGGCTATTTGGGTTATCTATTTCATCTTGAGCAAGCCTTGGTACTTTGTGGCTTACAAAGAATTTGTGTCATTCATATTGTCAAAATTAATTGCACAAAGTTGTTCATAGTATTATTCTATAATTCTTTTAATATATGTGGAATCTCTAGTGGTATATACTTTCAATCCTTATATTGATAATTTGAATTTCATTTTTACTTGGTCATTATTACTAGAGGGTTAACAACCTTAAGGATATCAAAGAAATAGATTTGGTGGAATAGATTTTCTTAATTTTTTCCCTGTTGCTTGTGTTATAATTTTCAGCTCTGATACTTATTTATCCTTTCTTCTGCTTACTTTGGATTAATTTGAGCTTGTGTTTCTTATTTTCAAAGGTAGAAACTGATGTTATGGATTTGAGACTTTAGTTCTTTTTCTACTATAGGAATTTTCTAATATAAAAATTTCCCTTATGTACTTCTTTTGCCTCATTTCACAATTTTTTCCATATTCACTTCACAAATTTTGATATTGTGTAATCATTTTAATACAACTTAAAATATTTTCCTTTTTCTTTTCTTCTTTCTCTTCCCCAGGGATTATTTAGAAGTGCATTATTACTTCATTGTCAAACATTTGGGGCATTTTCCAAAGATGTGCCCATTACTTCTACTTCAGTTCCATATAGTTGGAAAATACTTTGTGTGATATGTATTCTTTAAAATGTATTGAGACTTGTTTTATGGCCCCAAATATATTTTTTTTTGTTAAAGAGTGAGAGGAGCAGTGAGTATGAGAGAGAAAGAGAGGATCAATTTTACTTAGTTTCTTATGTGGCCTTTGTTGCTCTGACACTTCTTCGTGTACATGGTGCTCGGGTTTGAATCTGCATCCTCATACATGCCAGGCAAGTGCCATAATTGCTGGGACACCACTTCATCCCCTAAATATGTTCTAAATTAGAAAATATTCTCTTTTCCCTGGAAAAGAATGGTAGTGTTGGTTAGAATATTCTGTAAATATCAATTTGGTCAAGTTGGTTGATAGTGGTGTTCAAATCTTCTACATGCTTACTGCTTTTCTTGTATATTTGTTCTATGAATTACTGAGAGTGAGTTTTGACATTTTGACTATAATATGGGTTTTTCCTGTCTCTCTTTGCAACAATTCTAGAAGGGTTTTTCTTCCTTTTCCTTCCTTTCTTTCTTTTCTTTCTTTCATTTGTGGTACTGGGAATTAAACCCAGGGCTTCATGTAAACAAAATACTCTTCTACTGAACTATGTCTCCAGCCCCTAATTCTATTAGTTTTTGCTTTATGCCTTTTGAAGTTCTGTTATTAAGTGCATATAATAGTTTGGATCTAGAATGATTCCTAAAAGCTCATATGTTGAAGGCTTAGTTCCTAGCTGGTGGTGCTATTGGTAAATGATGGGAGCTTTAGAAGCTGGGGCCTACTTGGTAGAGGTGGATATTTTTTCACCCAGTACTACAGATCAAACTTGCAGACTAGGCAAGTGTTCTATCACCAAGCTACACTCTTAGCACTTCTAATTTTATTCGGAGATAGGGTTTTGCTAAATTGTCCAGGCTGGCCTCAAACTTGATTCTCCTGCCTCAGTCTGTTGAGTAGCTGGGATTACAGGCATGTGCTACCATCCCTGCCCTTAAAAGTTATATTTTATCCCTAGATCCTTCCTCTCTTTCTCTGCTTGCTGTTCCACCACACACTTCCCATCATGATGTTCTGGGTCACCCCAAGCTCACAGTGTTGTGGCTAAGCAACTGTGAACTGGAACCAATGAAACCATGAACCAAAATAAGAATCAAATAGGCTATGTATATTTTTATGTTTATAAAAAGTGGGTTTTATTGTTGTTGCTCTTTTTTTTCTTTTCTTTTTTTTGGTACTGGGGATTTAATCCAGGGGTACTTAACCACTGAGTCACATGTCCAGCCCTTTTGTATTTTTTATGTTAAGAAAGAGTCTCACTAAGTTGCTCAGGGCCTTGCTAAGTTGCTGAGGTTGATCTTGAACTTCATATCCTCTTGCCTCAGCTTCCTGAATCTTGGGATTACAGGCATCTCTCACCATGTCCAGCTATCTTGCCTTTTAAATATAATCTGACAATCAGTCCTAAATTGGGTATTTAGACCATTTACATTTAATATAATACTTAGTATAATTAGTTCTAAATCCATAATTTTTTCTGTCGGTTTTCTATTTATTCTGTTTTTTCCCTTTTCATGTTTCTCTGCCTTCCAGTCAGTTGAATTTTTAAATATTCCATTATATCTTATTAACTTTAATTCTTGTTTCATTATTCTAGTGATTAGTGTATACAGGATGCACTTTTGACTAATTGCAGTTGACCTTTACATGATACTATTTTACTTCATGAATAGTATAAGAACTGTTCTGTAGTATCATTGAAGCTGGAGTTTGAGATGGAACTTGATTCTCTGCTTTGGTTGGTGGGTGGAGTCTGTGTAAGCTTCAGGCCTGTGCAGCAGAGAAAGCCCATTTTAGTGTTGGCAGCTCATCCTAGCAGGCGTGCCTACCGGTGTTCACTCTGAGGGTCGCAGCCTGCAAAGCCTGATTCTTCTCCACTATCAGTGACTGGTGTGTTGTAGCTGTCAGTGTTGCAGCTCTTAATGCAGACCATGCCCTCCAGTGTTGCAATAGACTCCACCAATCACTGCCAACTTCTTTCCAGGTTCTTATCGTGCAAATCCAAAGAATGAAATTCATGGGACAATGGAAGGCAAGAGTGAAAAGAGTAGGATTTATTCAAGTGTGAAGGGTAGAAATAGAACCCTTACAAGGGCAAGAGGGGACCCCATAGTGCTCTAGTCTAGGGGTTTATATAGCATTTGGGTCAATGCTCTTGGTCTAAATTTAGGCTAATCAGGGTTTGGAAAAGTTCCAACGTTATCGGTTAGCCCTGCAATCCACTTTCATTTTCCCTCTACTTGTGGTGGAGTGGGAGGTTGAGGTCTTTGGATCAAGGATGCCCGGTGGGTCAGGGCTGTGGCACTAAGCAACCTTGGCCCTGGCTTGCTGTGCCTCAGGCTGGTGCCAGCATGGGAGGCTCCATGAAGTCACTGTCTGTGCTTGTCACCAGTGTTCCAGCCTGCCTGGGCTGCTGTTTCACTTCCTTAGGACAAGAGCTTGACTTCATCATCATAAATATATATATATATATATATATATATATATATATTTTTTTTTTTTTTTTTTTCCTTTCCTAACTTCTACATTCTATTCCATGAAATCTGCACATATGTTACATTATGTGAAAAGTAACTTTGCAGATATGAATAAATCAAGAATCTTGAAACAGATTATATTGGATTATCTAGGTGTCCAATATAATCACAAGGGTGCTTGTAAGAGGGAGGTGGGGGTGAGGAGTTAGGGCGTAATGACAGAAGCAAAGGTCCATATGATACAATGGAGTTAGGGACTATGTAATAATCTGTTTTCTGTTGCTATAATAAAATACGTGGGGCTGGGTATTTACAAAGAAAAGAGGCTTATTTAGCTCACAGTTGTGGAGACTCAAGAAAATGATGCCAGCATCCACTCAGCTATGGTGAGGACCTTCTGGCTACATCACAGCATAGCTGATGGCACCATCGTGGGTGAGCGTGTGAGAGAAAGAGATGACACGGTGAGTCAGGAAGTAAGGTAGATTCAGGCACTGGGCTTGTTCTTTTTATAACAACTTATAACAACTTGTTCCTGTAGGAACTTCTGGGGTCCCATGAGAACTATGTTATTCCCTTCTGAGTTGTCCCCAAAGACCTAACCCCCTTCCACTGAAGCTCATCTCTTAGAGGTTCTACCACTTCTCAACATCACATTGAGGACCAAGCTTCCAGCACACGAAACTCTGGGGAACATACTCAAACCATATCCACTGATAGCAGCCCTTACACCAAAGAATATGGGTGCTGCCTGAGGGCCCACCTGCTTCCCTCCCTCCCTCCCATGTGCCCACCTTCCTTCTTTAATCCCTTTCTTCCTTCCTTCTTTCCCTCCTTCCCTCCTTTCTGTCTCTCTTCCTCCCTCTCAAGAGCTTCTTAATCCATCATGTGTATATCTTATTGTTTATTTAACCAGGTTTTATAGATGGATATTTGGATATCCTGTCTTTTGTTTAAGGGGGGGGGGAGAGAGAGAGAGGCAGAGAATATCAGTTTTATTTAGTTTTTCATGTGGCTTTCATTGCTCTGAGACTTCATTGTGTACATGGTGCTGGGGTTCGAACCTGCGTCCTCGTGCATGCTGCTAAGCCCTGTAATCGCTGAGCAACTGCTGCAGCTCATGTTTCCTGTATTTTTTATAGTATCAAATATGCTACAGTGAATACATACTTTCATATTTTTGCATGTGAATCTGTGATAGAGATTCCTACAAGTGGAATTTCTAGATCAAAGGGGGAAATACTTACATAGCTTTGTTAGATATGCCAAATTCTTCTTGGCGCTGTGCCCTTTGCATTCCTACCAGTAGTGGTTGAGAGTTGCAGGCTTATTTCTCACATCAGAATATTTCAACATGATAGTAGATTGCTTCATGTCAAGGTGAGAACTAGGATTGCTGAAACAGGACCAGGTAGGTGGCACTTGCCAGGGATGTTGTAGAGGTGATTCTTATATCAGGTAGATAACTTCAAAGCTTACCTTGTAATTCTATTATTCTTTTAAAAATTCTTCTGATGAACTTAGAAAGTAGGTCTTCGTGGTTTTTCTGCTTCTCCATACATTTTATATGCCTTATTACTATGCGTCTATATTACCAAGGTGCATTTCACTCTGAGCAATTGTAGTTGGTTTTGTTGGTGATTTGATGTGAGAAGAAATATAAATTCCACAAGAAGTGGTTTGATGGGGGTAGGTGTGTGGGTTGGGGATTGTTTTCCTGATGGCTTTGATGTGGGGAGCTGTGTTCCCACAGGGCAGGACTCTTGAGTTTCAATCCTGTCATTTCTAAGCAAAAAATGGGATGGCTCAGTGGGGACTTAGGTTGGGCAGTGGATGGGTTATATGCATGGGCTGTTTGAGACTTTGAGTCAGTTACTTAGTCACCATCAGCCTCCCTGTCCTCCCTGGGGTTGCTACCACCGTGAGGTGAGTGAATGTGAGGTGCTCTCACACAGGGAAAGAGCTGAGTAAATGTTAGTCATGGGTGCTGTGTCAGTTTGGGGTGTAAGGAGATCACTGAGGGGCTTGAGAACCCCTAGGGCAGAAGGGGAAGGCAGCATTCTGGAGTCAAGGTCCAATTTGCCAGGGCAGTCTTGGCACAAGGAACACTGGAGTTGAATCCTAGAGCGAGAGAGCTACTCAGGGAGAGTGATGGAAGGGCAGGCAGGAAGGGGATGATGGTTGGGGAGCCAGGGAGGCAGCTGTGTCCTGAGTGTGATGTTGTGGGTCCAGACTACAGTCATCCCTAGGATGGTCCAGAAATCATCTCTGAAGAGATGGCCCTTGAAGTCAGGGCAGCTCTTAGATAAGCCAAGAGAAGGGGAGGGCAGAGGTCCAGGGAAGAGCCCCTGGCTGAGTGCTTGTGAAATAATCTTGCCCACTCTTCAGACCTCACCTAGGACCTGTGACTCATCCCTCCAGTTCTGTAGAGTTGGTCCAAATTGGTGTTTTCAGTTACAGACACCATCAGGGCACTTGTGATGTGCTGGGTAAGTAGTGAGAATATAAATATGAGTGATATTTGATCTGGTGCGAAGTTCCTTTATGGGAATTTTCCCCACTGTGACCGGTGCCTCTGATGTTCCGGTTCCATGTTTTGTAGTTCGGTAACTATGTATGCAGTTCTCATGCCCAGTCTTGGTGAAGAACCCTCAACTTAGGTTATTATCTATGTATGAACATGGAGGCTGTTAAATGACCCATCGTGATGACACACAGTGGGACTTGGAAGTGCTTTTTAGATATCACAGATGGCTTAGAAAGGAGTTTCCTGTACTTCCCCATTCCTGTCTTGGTTGGGCTGGGTCTGGGGACAGATGACGAAAGGGCATCGGCATTTGGATTCTTAATTTGGAACCTTTGATCCTGTCACCTGGCTCGAAGCAGGTGGAGTCACCACCTCTTTCCTCCACTCCCATTCCTTTCTAGTTCCAAAGCTTCTTGTTTGACTCCCCTTCCAGCTCATACAGGATGGAGGGTTGGGATGCAGATGATTTCTGTTTGCTCTTGGGATGAGAGTGGACACACTGGTCTAAGTTTAGGAAGGTAGATTTTGATTCATAGTGAGGGCAGAGAGAGTCTCTATCACAAGTGTTGACAACAGTGGCACAGACTGTCCCGTGGAGTCCTGCCCTTTCCATTGTACGGACGGTTCCCGGCAGCTGTGGCTCGCCTCTTTGGGATGCTGCAGGGAGAGCCCTCCCCTCCGGTGGACTTGAACTTCCACAGTTGAACTCTGGTTGGGGGAAGAGGAAGCCATTCCATTGTTTTTCTTCTCTACTTCAATCGCTGTTCCTCTTCCACCTATCAGTCTTCCCGCTCTTCCCTGTGCCATGTATTTCATCTTCTGGTTCATGCTTTGTCTGTCAGAGATGCTCAGAATGCAGGACCCACCTGCTGAACTTGACCAACGTGTATAACAAGATATTTTTGTCTGGAGTCTGCTGACCATTTAGGCATTAAGCCCATCAAAACAAATTTTTCTATGGAACCAGTTCTCCCAGCAAGAGTGCAAATTTCTCTCTCTGTCTGTCTCTCTCTGTCTGTCCCTGCTGTCCCTGTGCTTTCACACTTGCAGGGTTGTAACTGGAGTTGCCAGGAAGGCAACAGAAAAGCAGTTTGCTCAGTGGGGTGTGTGAATGGAAGGGGAGCCGTGGCCTTGGTTACCAGGGAGGACTGGTCCCCCCTCTTGTCTCCTCCTCCTGCTTCCCCTCCTCCATATCCACCCCTAGCCTCAGGCTCACTCCTCAAGGTTAATTTCCCTGACAGCAGATGTGGCTCCATCCTCCTCCTCCCTCCTCCATCTTCCACACACACGGGCTTTTGAGTTATGTGCCTCCTGTTCTAATGAGATAAACAACATAAGTCTCATGAGGCTCTGCTCTGCCTCCGTAAGTGGGACTCCAGGGCTGAATGTGTTGGCCCTGTAAAGGAACCCTGGTGCCTGTCAGCTCAGTGAGGAGGGCGAGGAAGAGGGTAAGGGGCCCCGCGGGAGCTCCTGGGGCCATTTGCTTGTGAGACAAGGTGGATTCAAAACAGACATCAAAGAGAAGCCTATTTCCACCCTCATGGCTAAAGGGACAAAGAGTGGCCTAGGTGGGTAGGATGGGGGCCTTGTCATACCACATGGGCATAGGGTTCAAGAGTGAGTCAGCTAACTCATGATACCAACAACTGACCTTTGGCAAGTCAGCATGGGTACAGAGAGCTTCCTCTTGAATATCAGTGAATCGCCAGGACAGTCCCTCAAGGTGGGCGCTATCGTTGCTCTTATCTTTCTGTGAGGATGCAGGCTTAGACAGGTGTTTGGATCTTTCCAGGAGGCATGTTCTCTTTCTTGCATCAATCTACCAGAGAAAAAATGAAACAAAACCAGTCCCTCTTTTGGGCTGTCAAGCTCCTCACTAAAATCAGCTTTCCAGGAGAGGGAGCCCACAAGCAGAGTGGCCCGAGGCTTCCTCGATGCTGCTGACCTGCCAGCGCAGGGACTATTGTCCCAGGAAGGTTGTAGGGCCTGGACAAGGGTTGACATTTTTGAACTCTTGCCCCTTAGACCTTTTGAAGAGCTGGTCTGGACCTGTCTCTGTTCACTCACCTGCTTTTGGTCAGGTTAGAAATGCCAGGAAGCAGTCTCTGGGGCAGGATGGACATCTGAGCCACAGAGACTGCCATAATGGGTGGGTATGGTGGGCTCTGGGCTTGGTTCTGAGTCCACCTTCTGGTGTGCCTTTTTATTTTTATTTTTTAAGAGAGGGACAATGGGAGGGAGGGAAAGAGGGAGGGAAGGGGAGAGAGAGAGAGCGAGAGAGAGAGATTGAGAAAATCAATTTTTTAATTTAGTTTTTCGTGTGACTTTCGTTTGCTCTGACACTTTGCTGTGTATGTGGTGCTGGGGTTTGAACCAGTATCCTTGTGCATGCCAGGTAAGCACCATAACCACCAAGCCTCGGCTCCAACTCCTGGAGTGCCTCTTGAATGGTTATCTTGGTGAATAAGTCTCTGGAGCCAGGAGCAGCAGGAACAATGGTCATTCAGTTCTTGTATTTCTGAGTCTGGTTCAGTTCTAGTTGAATTTACTTGGTACCTACTCCTTGATATGCCTGCTAAGCACTGTGTGCTAAATGTTGGAGATGTTAGAGATGGTATGATTCCTGCCATCCTGGATCTTATAAAACTAGCAGGAGACACAATCTGTTAAGCTGGCAATTAATAACAATACCTAGGGGGAGATACGAGGATCCTTGGGATGCTCCAGGAAAGACCATTAAACCAGAATAACAGAATGAACATGTAGGCAGTAACTAGCTGCTGCCTAGACATGCAGAGGTTTTTGCTCAGACATCAGAATAATCTACAAGTTCTTAAAAATTAGTTTCCCAATTTCTTTACCTACCTACATTCAGATTAGATAGGACTGGCATGAATTTGGGGCCTTGGTATTTTGAGAAGTTCTCCAGTGGATTTTGGTTTCAACCTGGGTTAAGAATCACCAAGGAAGGGCTGGAGTGGTGCCTTAGAGGTTAGGGTGCTTGCCAGGCATGCGCGAGTGTGCGAGTTCAAACCCCAGCACCATGTACACAACGATGTCTTGGAGCAACGAAGGCCTCACAAAAAACTAAATATAATCTACTCTCTCTCTTTCTGTCTCTCACTGTCTCTCTCTCTTAAAAAAATCACTAAGGAATGATTCTTATCACTCATTCTAATTAATGAAATGAGTGGGGACTGGTGTGACCTGTTCTGGGATGTGGAGTAGTAGTAGGTCAGTACTTGGCCTTCCCTGAGATCCTGGGGGTCACCATCCCCAGAGGTGGCCTGAACATCTGGAAAGGATCCAGAAACAATGCATCCTTCGGGAATGATAGGATTCTCAATGCTTGATGATGCTTTCCCTCAAAGATGTGTCAGTGGGACCTCCCATGGTAGGGAGAGCGTTCTTGTTTGCTAAGTTTGGTCTTCTATACAACTGACATGAGTCTGGTGCTCAAGAGCTCTTGTTCAGGGAGTTCAGGGCTGCAGGATCCTCCTATGATGCAGATGCCCATGAACCAGGAGCCCTCTAGGCTCTGACTTCAATAGCTTCCAAATCAAAGGGGAAGGAATCAAAACCTCCGACTTGCTCTCAGCCTTGCAACCTGTGGGACAGCTGTGTTTTTAAAATAATCCTTAGTACATAAAGGTACTGGACATTTTGGTTCCTTTAATACTGAGATAGTTGCCTGGGCTTTGGACCCAACCCAGTGAATGGGTAAAGATGAGCAATAAAAAGGAGAAAAAAAAGAATAAATGGATATACAACGATGGAACGTTCATAGATTTTTCTCTGCAAAGGCAAAAGTGAAGGCAATTTTCCTTCTTAACTTTTAAGGGCCCTAAAATGAAGACACAGATGGGAATGGGGTCCTGATATTTTTTTGAGCCCCATGGCCCTAAGTGTATGCAGTGACAGCCTCATGTGGGGTCCCCTGCTGTCATTGCCACATTTATGTCCAAAAGACAGAGCTGTGACTTTAGAGTGAAGCCGGAACATGTTCATTCATTCATTCAACAAATACTTAGTTGGGTTCTGTGTGTCAGGCACAGTCTGGTTTTCTGGGGATTCTAACAAGAGACAGAGAAATCCTGCCCTCACTGTGCTTTTCACTCTAGTAAGGGTAGGCTGGCTGGCCTGCTGGGGTTTGGAGGGAAACCAGTCCTTTTAGGCTGCAAATGCTCCTGGATCACTGGTCTTGAGCTCTTCTTCCCTCACCTCGGCCCTTTTTTCCAGGAATCAACTCCATTGGTCTAATACGGAGCATGCATACCCCTCTAAGGATACCACACTATGTGCGCCAGTGTTGTTTGTGACCAGGAAGGCTCCCAATGGGGTGCTTGACATGACAATGACTTGGGTGGTGTCAAATATAAATAGAGGCTTCCATTGGGAGACTGAGTGGGAGCCACTGGACTCCTGTGTGTTTCTTCCTGTGAAGCCCAGGCAAGTGGGCAGGGATGTCCAGGAAAGCTGGCAGTGTAGGCTGTGGGGTTTGGTCTCCAGGGCAAGTGTATATTCCCGTGGAGGTTGCCTAGGGTTCTCTGGGCTTCCATGGGCTGTAGACAGCTTGCGATGGGGCGGAAAACCCAGCAAGTAGTTCTGGCTCCTTTGAACTTGTTTCCTTGAAACGCTTCTCAATGCAGGCTGTCCCCATGGTGGGCCCGTCTGGCTCTTGTTGCACCACTCAGAAGGGAACCTGCTTAATCTGGACCTGGACAGAGGGCCACTCACTACAGTGTTTGTCTTGGAAACACTATGGTGAGATTGACTCTGGAAAGGCTCTCCTGGTGGCCTGAAGGTCCCTCTGATGTGCTTCTTGGGCCCAGTGAGCAGAACTAGGTTTGGTAAAAATGATGGTTCTTTCTGGCAGAGGCTTCCGGTACAGCATAGTGGAGCAGATGGAGCAAAGATGTGGGATCGAATGAACTTGATTCAGCCTTGGGTCTGGCATCAACCAGCTGTGTGCCTTTGACAAGTCACTTCACCTCTCTGGGCTTGAGTTTCCTGTCACTGTGAATGACAGGGTTAGTCAGGGTAATTTCCAAGGTCCCTTCCAGCCTGGAGCCTTTAATCTTTACATCATCTCTGTCCACAGGCCTTGCTCCGGGCCAGCTGTATACGTATCCTGCCCGCTGCTGGCGCAAGAAGAGACGATTGCACCCGCCTGAGGATCCAAAGCTGCGGCTACTGGAAATCAAACCTGGTGAGTGCCCTCTGGAACTCGCTGGGCCCATGCGGGGAGAGGTGGTGGGGGCTGTCTGGGCCCAGAGCAAGGTTGGTTGGCTCCTTTGTCCACAGAGCTGAGTTCCCTGGTACCCTTGTGTGCTCAGAGGTGTGTCTCTGTGCCCACTCTGTTTAACCACGTCAATGTGCTCCTGAGCTTCTGGTGTCTCGTGCCTTCTTTGTCTCTCCTCTTGCCACCCTAAGGAACTAAAGCAAGCAGAGCAGGGGGGACCCCTAGGTGACTTGCTTTCCCTTCAACACTTTTGGGTCTGGAGCTATCATCCTTGTGGCCTGATATAGGGACACCTTGTCCCAAGTGGTGTGTTTCTGAGAAGAGACGCCCCATGGACCCTGTCCTCTCACATCCATATGACATCCTGGAGCATCTGACTTGGAAGAGGTCAGGTTGTTAAAGAGAGAACCTGTCTTGGCAGTGTGGAGGAGCTGGGGTTCAGAACTTACCGCAATTGCTTGCAGATTGCTACGCGGCCTTGCAGGAGGCGTTGGTTGGATCGTCTTGACTTGCCTCTTCTGACCCTTCAAAACCATGTCTGGGTTGCAACAAGGTGGGGTGATTGCCTGGCTTCTTAGTTTTAAGGGAACCTCTGTTTTGGGGTGTCGGTGGGGATGTGACTCAGGGTTGTGGCAACAGCACCGTCCAGTGGTTTAGAGTTGACAAGATCCTTCCCACTGTCACCAAAGCATTGCCGGCCACCTGGCAGCTACCTTACTCCTTCCCGCCACATTGACCCCCTAGGCTGCATTTGCACCGAGTTCCCCCATGGTTGGTTG
This sequence comes from Aplodontia rufa, assembly GCA_004027875.1. Taxonomy (NCBI): domain Eukaryota; kingdom Metazoa; phylum Chordata; class Mammalia; order Rodentia; family Aplodontiidae; genus Aplodontia; species Aplodontia rufa. The sequence continues at coordinate 15,661 of PVKS010023052.1, forward strand.
GAGTGTTGTCGCCCCTGGTTCCAGTTCTGGGTAAGGCTCCTGTGATTATTTGATTTAACCCTGATTTCACTTGTGGAGCAGTTTCATTGGTGAGGAGTGAGTGGGGGGCTAGGTTCTTCATTGCGCTCCAATCAAGTTCTTAAATGTTCCTTGCATGATTTTCAGACTCTTAAAAATACTAGAGGCTGATGGCTGAGGTGTCCCATCTGACCCTTCCCTTAATGCAAGTTGTAGGAGATTCAAGTCCCCTAGAGTGACAACCTCATAGAGATGAAATGTGTCATTTTGCATTTTCTAGCAGCCACATTAAGAAAAAGGAAAAAGAAGCAGGGGAAATGGATTTTAATAATATATTCCATTTAACCCAACATATAAAAATATTATCATTTCAGCACATCATCAATATAAAGATGATGAGTGAAGTCCTTTATGTTTCTTTCTTGCTAGCGTTTTTGAATTCTAGTGTGTGTTTTACACTTTTTTTCCATATCTCATTTTGGACTAGCCACACTTCAAGTGTTAGGTGCAGGGACTAGGGCGTCTTATGGTCAGTGTGGTTCTCGAAGGACACTCAAAATGAGGTTTTGACCACTAGAAGCAACAGCAGCAACCTGGGAGTTTGTTAGAGATGCTGAGCCTTGCATCTCTTGAGCAGAATGTGCATTTTATTGCCGTCCCAGGAATGCGCCCTGAAGCCTGAGAAACTGCTGAAGACTTACGGGTGGTTGGACCATGAGCTGGTAGGGTATGATTCCGCAGCATCTGTGTTGCTTTACTCCAGGCAAAATAATTTTTTTTCTTTTTTTAGAGAGAAGGGACAGTGATGAGAGAGAGAGAGAATCAATTTTATTTAATTTTTCATGTGGCCTTTGTTGCCCCGAGACTTTGTTGTGTATGTGATGTACGTGGTGCTGGGGTTTGAACTCGCGTCCTTGCACATGCCAGGCAAGTGCTGAACCGCTGAGCCACAGCTCCAGCCCCTAATTGTTGATGTAAACAGTTCCTATTGGAGGCAAGGGCTCCCTCTTTCTCTACCTTAGATCCATTGCTCCTGGTCTTGGTGAAGGAACGTCTGGTTAATCCTTACCTGGATCAATTTAATTCTACTCCATTCACAGCTGATTTGGCTGCGAGGAATTTGCAGGCGGGCATTATTCAGGCCTCTGCCACTAGTTGGATGTGTCTCTGTTGGAGTGAGCAAACCCTCTGCTATATTTTCCCGTCTGTACAACAGGCCCAGTAATACCTGGGCTCTCTAGTTTCAGGCTCACCGTGGATCAACAAATCATATGCATTTTTTTTCTAGTTTTAAAGAGAGATAGAGAGGGATAGAAGGAGACAGAGAGAACGAGAGAATCAACTTTATTTATTTTTTCATCTGGATCTTGTTTTTCTGACACTTAGTTGTGTAAGTGGTTTTGGGGTTTGAACCCAGGTCCTTGCACATGCCAGGCAAGCACTGTAATCACTGAGCCACTTGCTCCAATCCCCTATGCAGTTTATTTATTTATTTTTTAAAGAGAGAGAGGGATAGTGAGAGAGAGAGGGAGAGAGAGAGAGAGAGAGAGAGAATCAATTTCTTTTTAGTTTTTCATGTGGCTTTCGTTTCTCTAATACTTTGTTTTGTATGTGGTGCCGGGGTTTGAAACAGTGTCCTTGTGCATGCCAGGCAAGCACTGTAGCCTCTGACCTGCCATAACTGCTGAGCCACTGCTCCGGCCCCGCATATGCAATTTTTTAATTAAAAAATTTTTTTAAGTCAGGTTCAGTGGTGCACACTTGTAATCCCAGTGGCTTGGAGGCTGAGGCAGGAGGATCAACAAGTTCAAAGCCAACCTCAGCAACTTAGTGAGGCTCAGTGCAACTTAGTGAGATCTTCTATGCAAATAAAAAATAAAAAGGGCTGAGGAAATGGGTCAGTGGTTATTAGAGCCCCTGAGTTCAATCCCTGGTGTATAAAAAAATTTTTTTTGTTTGATTTTGAGTAAGTAATACAGTCACATGTTTTGAAATTCAAAAGATAAAATGATATTTTGTATGGTGAAAATTAAGAGCAAGTCTCCCCAGAGATAATCAATGGTACCGATTGTTGAGAGTTTCCTTGAAGAGATGAGCTATGCATGCTCCAGGAATGGCATCGATGTGATTTTCTACTCTTTTTTTTTTTTTTCACAGAATAACCGTCTTGGATTTTGCCATTTCTGTTTAAAATATATGCTCTAGACATCCTAATATACAAAGAGTTTCATTTATCTTTTTTTGTAATTACATAATATTCCATTGTATCAATATACCACTATTTATTTAACCAGGCTCTTCCCAATTTTGTTTCCAACTTTTCCAATTCAAGTAATGATGCAACGAATATGAATGGATATGAAAATGTCTTGAATGCAATTTGCTCACTTACAGAATTTTATTACAAATATATGACACTAATTTAAAATTATTGGTCTTTATTGTTAACATTTACACAAAAAATTAAGAGCACTTTCTTTCCGAGTAATTGGATCTTCTTTCATAGGATCAAAGACATTTAACACTGTGGTGCACCTTAGATATTATTAACTCCAAGTTCTTATTTTATTGAGATCCAGACAGATTAAGAAATTTGCTTAAGTTCACACAGTGATTCCTGTGCATCCAGCAGAGAATCCAGGTTGCTTGAAGTTCCCTTTCACTGGGTTTCTGCTTCTTTATGCTACTTAATAGAGACACTAAAAAAATCTTTAACAAGGCCTGTTCCCTTAAAACTTTTATGATTATAAAATTAACATATATTAATCATTAAAGCACAGCAAGAGGTAGTTGGAATTTCCTCAGTTATACATGCTGTAAGCTCAACTCCAACTAGCCTAAGCAAAAAAAAAAAAAGGTCCATGTAATAGTCAATCCCAGTGTTCATCTGGCTTCAGGCATGGCTGCATTCAGGTGCTCAAAACTGTCGGGGGCTGCGTGTCTTTCTCTAACATTGTTTTCCTCATGGAGCAGGAAAAGAGACCATTAGCAGCCTTGGATTCAATGTGACCATACCTAGCAGAAAGGCAGTCCCCTTCCATGGGTTTATGTCTGCCCCACCAGTCCCTGCTACCTAGCGGATGGGACAGTGTCTCGTTGTCATCATAAGCACCGTTGTCATCATAAGCAGTGTCTGCAGAGCACACCTGTGTACCAAGCCCTTTATAAAGCATTTTCATTCACATCACTTACTTGGTCCAAAGAGGGCAGGAAAAGGGGTAAAGCGTTACAAGCCCATTTTCTAGGTGAGGGAGAACAGGCTGTGGATGGAGCCAGGGAGAATTTTCTGTGTGGATCATGCATCTGAGAACCAGCAGATACTGCCTGGTGGGGGCGGGGGGCAAGGAGCTATTTTCTGAGCATTTGTTCCTTCTGTCCACAGAGCTTTGCTTTGCACCCTGCCTGTGACTGAACGGGGAGCAGCTGCCTTCACAGGTGGCTGTGGACCTGCCACATCCACGGGCCTGCAATGACATGCCAGGGCAGAGAAAAGGAGGAAGCCCAGGCTGGTGGTTTTCTATAGTTCCCTCCTGCACACAGTGGCCATATCTGTGATCATATCTGTGATCATTTGAAATACTTGCTCAGCCTCTGTCCCAAGCATGAGGCACAACTGGCTGTCCCAGGTTTCAGGTGGCTCAGCCTCAGTAGAGAGAAAGAGAGACAGAGAGAGAGAGAGAGAGAGATCCCCAGGCGGGAAGAGCTGAGCTTCCCCAACAGAGGTTGACAAATACATAAACAGCTCAGGACTGGAATAAAACCTTCAAATGACAGAGCCCCTTCTCAGAAGAACCTCTCCTACTGCTGAGCCTAGTGAAAACAAAACCCAAACCAAAACCCTCCGGCCGAATGCCTGTCATCTCTCCATCCTGTTCTGAATCTGCACCTGTGGACCCAGGCCTGTGCCCAGCACGTACTCCCCACACCAGTCTGCAATGGCCTGCTGACAAGGAGGTGCAGCCCGGCACCTCGAAGCTGTCAGGCCCCACCTAGAGAACATGAAACGGTGGGACCAAAGGAGCATGCCATTCCACTCCCAGGGGCGACAGATTTGCTTTAGAATTTTTCACACTAGCCAAAAATTTCAGGAAAGCAGCTTCACCCAGAGGCTCAGCTGGTCCATATGGCACCTTCATGCAAAGTAGAAGGTGGCGCCCCCTCTGGGTGGACACTTAACAGTGACGCCCTTCTGGTGAGTTGTGGAGCACAGGCTGGTGCTCAGCCCTCTCCTGGGTCCTTGGCAGGTGGCTCTGTGCGGACACCACCTGGACACCTTTTCATGGCTCTGCCTTTGTCATCCCTAAAATGCAGTTTCCACCCGAGGGAACCTCTTCCCTTTCCTGGGTATGTCCTTCCTTATCACAGGGCTGACTTGCACCGTATTTTAAAATGACCATCTCTTATTTTTATTCCGTTTGCTCTGGGCTCAAGAAGGGCTGCTGTTTTGGCTGATACTGTTGAGTGTGACTCAGGGTAGAGTTACTGACACAGTGTCTGGAGAAATGCTGCAATTTCCTAGTAGGTGGGGACAGTCAGACAGGGGGCTGAGGCAGACCTTCCCAGAGATTGAGGAGCCCTGAGGGACACTGGGAGGGAGAGGCTAGGGGTGTGCTTTCTTTTACCATGGTAACATAATGGGCATGAATGGCACCTATCAGTGTTTTAAAAAGCATATGCCCTTTGACCTGGAAATTCTACTAGAGAGTTATCATGTATATGATACAGTTTAATATAGTTAATACAGTTAAAGATATATATGTATCTGAAATATAAGCATACATTTATACATTGTAGCATTGTTTATGATAGCAACTAAAGCCTACCTAAAGGTCCATAGATGGGGGACTAGTTAAACACGTAGTACATTCATAAAGTGAAATATTCCTTTGTCTCTTCAAAGAGTGAATAGAAAAAAATGAAAAGATGTCTATGATATATTGCTAAGTGGGGACAAAAGCAAATTGTGCAGCATTATGTATATAATTCTCTTTGGATAATACTTGCTGAAAATCAATAATCAATTTGTCTATCTTGGGATGGATCTTTCAATTTATGGAAATAAGATGACTGAGCTTACATTGGAAGAAAGTCAGCCAACCAAAACCTCCCCCCCAGCCACCCACACTTGGCACCCTCTACTACCCACCCCTTTAGGACACTCACTTTTCTCTCCCTTCCCTTCTAGACTCCTGGGTGGGCTCCCCTGAGCTCCCTTACACAGATTCCAGGGATCAAGTTCTGTCCATGGCCTTGAAGGCCCCCTGGGTCCACCATCAGCACCACCCTGAAAGGTTATCCTCTCCCTGGGGGGAGAGCAAGGAGTCCCCTGGCCAGTGAGAGACTGAGGGGCGCTTTTGGAGCCAAATGGCCTCAGGGTGTGTCTCAGGCAGATCAGGCCTTCCCGCGGACAGGGAGCAGATGCCACAGCACGTATCATGCCAGCACTCAACCTGTCCTTCCTGTCTTTGTCCCTGCCTGAGTCCAGCAGGGATGGGCAGCTTCCACTAACAAAGCCAGGGTGTGGAAAGGGTTAGAATTGTTCCTGGCTCTGGGTCACCAGTGCTGTGTGTCAGGAAACCAGGTCAGGACAAAGGGAGGAGAGGGTACAGTCTGAGGAGTCTTGAGGGACCTGGGACAGGGCTGTGAACCTCCCTTCTTTTTAGCCTCTGAGCACAGACCTCATCTGGGACGGGGAGCCATCCCAGGGAGGGGAGAAGATGGGGGTGGATCTTGGCTGCCATTAAGTCCTTGGTTCCTGGGCTAAATCATACCTTGATGGAGAGACTCTCCGGTCCTGCTGTCCCCAACCCTTCTCCCTCACTGTGAATACTCCATTCCTCCTTTCTTTACTCCTCACTGGAAAGAAAAATGTGTGTGTGTGGGGTGGGAGAGGGCTGCGAGCTGAGGAGAGCTCTTAGGAGTCTGAAAGCGTTCTCAGTGTCCCTGGACCCATGCGTTTCTCACGCCAAACATCACCTTCCCAATCAGTCTTGAATAAACATCTCACAACCTCCTACTTGCTTGGGCGTCTGAAGGACAACACATATAACATTATTTCTCTCGGCTGACTAACAATTGAGTTCAGTGTTCACTGCAGCTTGCACTTGGCCTCAGAGGCGAAGCAAGGTGCTTCAGGGCGCAGATATCCCAATCCCTACAACGTGAAGACTCGGGCAGAGGCCTGGGGCCAGCGAGACACTTCTGTCCTTGAGAAGGGGAGGCAAGCTGGCAGGCGAGAAAGGTGGATAGTAAATACCCACGACAAGGCCCTGAACAAGCAGATGTTGGGCAAAAGCCAGCTGATTAAAAAAGGGGCCTTTACGCTTGATTTTTTTTTTTTCCGTCAAATGAAGCAAAGAAAAAGTCTGGGAACAAACTTTTGCTTCTGTCTTGGATTAAACGCTCAGATAGTCTGCTTAGATCAATCTAGCATCTTTCAACCCCCAGACCTTTGGTCCCTGTGGTCTCAGGCAGATATTGTCTTCGCTTTAGAGGATAGGGAGTGTGGTACAGAGTGGGAAGTTAATTTCCCAGGGGTGTCAGTGGTGGAGCTAGGGGAAGAACCCACCAGTCAGAACTGGCACCATTTGCTCCAAGACCGACACACACTTCTGATGCTCCCCGACCCAAGGGCTTGGCGTCTGGCTCCTCCCTCCCTGGGTACCCACAGCCTGGTCAATCCCTTCTGCTATGGGGAGAAGCAGTAGGCTCTTGGTTCCACTTACTGAAATCCAAGGGTGATGGGAGGAAGGCAGTTGGGAATAGGGTTCTGGTTCTCTCTCTCTCCCTGTTTTGGCAGTCCCTCAATGACTGGGATGAATGACCAGGATAACCCCCGTCCCTGGGGGGCACTGTGGCTGGGGATGATGACAGGAGGGCAGAGCTCCTGAAAGAGACCTCCGCTGGTGGTGTCCCAGAGCAGAGGGGGTCATAAGTCCACCAAAAGGGACCCTCGGAGGGGTGTCCGACAAGGGGGTGCTGCAGGCCGAGGGGGCTGAGCTATGCCTGCTTGGATGCCTAGGGCACTGGCCCTGCCACCCGCATTGCCAGAACTCCACAGATGGGAGCAGGCTGCGGCCAACTTAGCTGGCTTTTGAAAATCCTGCATCTTAATTAGTTCCCTACTGCTTTTGTACATGGCCCACATTTTAATAGTCTTCAGGCTTCTTCCACCATTTACTCTCTGATGTTCGGTGCGATTTCTCTTCTCCCCAAGATGGTCCCCCCCCACCCCAGCTCCTCCAACACCCTCCCGTCCGGGAACAACTTAAGGAACGCCGATGTGCCAGGCATGTAGCCTGAGATTGATGAGGCTGTCAGCGGGCTCCCGTGCCCCCCAGCCCTCCCCCACTGCCATGCGCTCCTCAGATGGATGAGCCAGGCAGGGGTGGGCACAACGGGGGAGGCGAACGAAGGGACCGGTGGAGCCTCGAGCCAGGTGTGAGCCGGTGGACAGCGTGACCTTCTCCAGGTCTGCAGAGGAGCCTGGCTGTGTCCTTCCGCGGGGGAAGGACGCTCGGGCTCCCACCCCTGCCTGTCAGTGCTTATCTGTCTCGGTGCGGGGGGTTGCCTGAGCTTGGTACAGCTGGGAGAATGGATGCCTTCAAGTGCATCAGGGGGAAATGACCAGTCATTTATCTCTTTCCTGCAGTGTCAGAGCCTGCAGCCATCCATCCTGGAGGCCTAAAAATGCAGCCTCCTCTGCTCTGTTGGCCTCATGCGCAGGGGAGCCAGGGAGAGTGGGCAGGCCCCTCTGGTCCCACTTCATCTGCCAATGCCAGTGCTCCAGGGGCCTCTTCGGCCTCCTGCAGTCTCAGGGAAGGAGCTATGGCTGGGTGACTGAGTCTGGGCGTCCTTGGCACTGCTGTCATCCTCCAGGGCTCTGGGAGCTTGGGCTGGCAGAGGAACTGGGGCTGCAGCTAGATGTGGGCAGGTGGGTGACCCAGCTGCTTCAGTTTCCCTGGGCACATTTTGCGGTCAGGCCTGGAAAAGCCATATTTAGAGCAGGGGTTGTACCTCTGAGGATTCACCCAGTTAAGCCATTATCCTTCCCCTGTATCTCTCTGGGCTGAAGGTGCAGGCTTTGAGGGCCTGTCTTCATTTGCATCCCTGGAACCCAGCATGAAGCTTGGCACGTACTAGATGGGCAGTAAAGATTGTTATTAAAGGGATGAAGGAAAGAAATGTCCCCAGTGCTTGATTTCAAGCTTGGAGCACACAACATCATTCCTGCTTTGCAGATGGGGAAATCAGCCAGAGAGGAGAAGCCTTGGTTGGGGAGCTGGGTCTCCCATCCAGTTCCCAGCCTGGCCCCTGGAGCCTGAGTTCTGCCCACTTGCTTATCTGTGAGAGGCCTTTCCTGTGCCAAACATCTGCAGGAGCAAAGACGCAGAGTGGGGATCGCAAGACCTAGGGTCAAGACCAGACCTTCCACCCAGTGGCTTTGTGATTTGGGACAGTTTCCTAAGCGCCCCAGCCTTGAATCTTCATCTGTGAAATGTGGATCATGGTCACTTCGTGGGATTATTGCAAGGGCCATGGGGGATGGAAGATGGGGTCCTGGCAAGTGTGAGAAGGCACCGTAATGCCACCTCCACATCGCTCTGCAGGGTGGGGCTAGGAGGTCTCAGCTAGAGCTGCTCCAGTCTTGGCACCAGCAGTGTCCGTGCTGTAGACCGCTGGCTACCCCATGGGAAAAGTGTGTGTTACCTGCCCAGAATGGGAACAGATTTTGCCTTAAGAGTCTTTTAAAAGGCCCTGGTCTACCATCTTATATGCTGAGGAGAGAGGACCTGATAGCTGGCTGTGGGGCCTGCCTTTCCAGAACCACAGCTTGCATGACTGTGTCCCTTGGGTCCCGGAACTCAGCCCTCCAGCATCTGTTGCCCAGGCACACAGATTCCTGGCAGGCCTCCTCTCTGCTTTCACTACACCTGTTATCCTGTGCTATGTGAGGCCAGGCCCATCTGTGGTGTCTTTTCTCCTGACCTTGGTGTAGGCTGATCTGCTTTCTTCTTAGAGAACGTGGATGTGCTTGGTACAGCTCCACACCTGTGCCCCCTTAGCCTGGGACACTTGGTCTTGACATCTGATGACCCTGGTCCACTGTGTGTGGAAGCCACCTACTCAAGGACCAGGACGCTGCTCCCCAGCGCACCCTGCCCCACTATGTATCTGATGAGGATGCCACAGGACGCAGCTTTGTCCGTGTTGTGCACAGTTACCTCCCAAGCACCAGCCTCATCGATGGGACTTCATACGTATTGCAGTACCTTCTACCTGGTCCTCGCATTTCTGCCCTCACTCTCCTTCAGAGTGATCCTGTTACAGTGTAGGCATCATCACGCCACTCTGCTCCAGTGGCTGCAATGCACTCTGTGTGGAAACTGATGTTCTCCAGCCGCCTACAGTTCTTCAAGTCCCCTCAGCCTCTCCGAGATGATCTACCAGTTCCCAGCATAATGTGCTCCAGGCAGACTGGCCAGCTCAGGGCCCTTACATGGATGACTTCTTGCCTGAAATATCCCTGCTTGGATATCAGTGAGGCCCCCTCTTACTTCCCTTCCAGATTTGTGCTTTCCTAGCTACATTAAAAAGTGTAACCACTCTCCTGCTGCCCTGTCTTCCAGATTTCCTGATTCTGCACGTTTTTTTTTCTCTCCAAAGCAGCAGTTACCAAATGTCAGACTGTAGATTTTATTGTTTATTTCCTGTGTTTTTCTCCCCTGCTTTCATTGTTTCTGAGCTAGAGTAGAAGTTCTTTGAGGGCATGGATTTCTGTCTGTTTTGTTTACAGCTGTGCCCCTGGCTTCTAGAACAGGACCCAGCACAGAGTCAGTGCTCAATAATTATTTGTTAAGTGAATGAATAAAGTGGTTCTGCTATGGTTTCTTCCCAAAGCTTCAGGAGCCGTGCTCACCCTGACATTGAAGCAGGGCCAGCCAGCATCCCGGCTTCCAGCTGGGTCTCACACTCTGTCTCTTCTATCCACTTAACGGCTCCAAATTCTGCCTCATTGCTGTCGTTCCCCCTGGGCCATGCCCACTCTGAGGAAAGCTGGGCTCACCAGGTCTGGTGGCCTGAGAATGCCAGAAGATGAGGAGTTTTAGTTGAACAGCATAAGAAGGAGGAGGTGGAAGGGAGGGAGCACACATTTATTGAGTACCCTGCTTGTGCCAGATGCTTTATATCCGTTATCTCATTTGGCCCCACAATAACAGTGGGAAGTGGGTTTTGTTCTCCCAGTGTTGTAGATAAGGAAGTCAAGGCCAAGTGTGTGGTTTAGGTTCGTAGAGCTGAGATTTCACCCCAGAACAGCTACTTATACTTTCTAGTTGTCTATATTCCCTTCAACCGTTGATGTTTATTTTATTTTCTTCCTAACTTTATTAAGTATAATTGGTAAAAATTACATATACATACATGTGTATACATATGCATATAGCACACTATGTGATAACTTGATATTATGTATGCATTGTGAAGCTATTAAATGAAGCTAATGAACGTATCTGTCACCTCACTTGTTATTTTTGCGTCTGTGTATGTGGTGAGAGCGTTTACAATCTACTCTGAGCAATTTTCAGGTATATAGCACATTGTCAATAATTATAGTCACCATAACATATTCACCTGGACTGAAACTTTGTCACCCCTCCCCCTCCCGCCTCTGTAAATATCTCACCCCCTCAATCCATTGCCACCGTCCTTGCCCTGCCCTCTCCATCCCACTACGCTGCATTTACTTGGTCCGAGGATGAGCCCCGCGATGACTGCCTGTGATAGTGTGGGTGTTTTTTTTTTTAAAGAGAGAAGGACAGAGAGAGACAGAGAGAGAGAGAGCGAGAGAGAATTTTTATTGAGTTTTTCACATGGCTTTCGCTGCTCTGACACTTAGTTGTGTATGTGGGTTGCTGGGGTTTGAACCCGTGTACTCGCAGATGCCGGGCAAGCGCCGTAACCACAGAGCCACCGCTCCAGCCCCCGTGTGGGTGTTTTTGTGTGTCTCAGGGCTGGGGAAGTGGTTCTCTGTGGTCCTGAGCTCAGATTCAGGAAGCCACCCTTGCAGAGCTGCATAGGGGAAGAGTGGGCAGGCCGTGTGGGGGAACGATCACCCTCGTGTGTGAATATCTTGGAATTCTAAAGTGTTAACAAGGGCCTGCAGGATGCAGCTGGGTGATGGGTCTTCAATATGAACCTCATCTATTTTGAGTTTTATGAGTCACAAAACAGGGAGTCAAATGCAGCCAAGAAAACGGCTCCCCTAGGGACGGAACAGACGGATTCCCGGGCCTGCCACCATCATAGGAAATCAGGTCTCTGGTTCCCCCCATGCCTCCCCCGATTTTCTTCTCCTGCGAGGTGAGAGATAACAGTACTCCCTCCCTCCTCCCTCCACAAGTCTGATGGGGATAAATGAAATCATGATTCCTAAGCTCCTTGCTCCTTGGTGTAAGTTGATGTATAAATCCAAGGACATATGATGAGCTTATCTCCTCAACATAATAAGCACCCAGAAGAGAAAAACTGCACATTTGTATTTGTATTAAAGAAAAACTAGAAGCAGGTAAGGAAAAAAAAAAATCGGAGCACTCACAATGTGGCAGGAGGTTTCTTTGCCATTGTCTGTGGGATTGTTCCCTCCCGTTGGTACCATAACTCTATCTGCAGGCCCTTGCGTCAGAGAGAGCCGTGATGGATGGACGGATGGATGCGCCCTGTCGGGGTGTTTCACCACAATTTCCCTCGGGGCAGGCTGTCTGTTGGCAGAACCCAGCCTCCCGAAAGATGGTATCTCTTGCAAACTCGACAGCTAACAGACAGCTCCTCTCTTTGTATATTTCCCCAAAGAAGAACAGTCTTAATCTCTTTTATATGGCATATTTTATTATAATCCATATATGACTCGCAGGTTCCCAGTCCTCCATCCTGAGCCTAATAATGAAGGAGTAGGAGTCAGAGGCTCCCTGAGCCTGTGACATCCACAGCGTTTGCATTTTTAAATGACCTGGGATTTAATTACTCACTCTGCTCCCATGTTGCACTTTCAGACTCATCTCGCCTGCATCCTGTTAATGAGCTCGGTGGCTCCAACAACCCAGTGGAAGCTTTTCTTTCAGTGCATTGGGTGGCAGACTTGGGGCACCTGTGTCAAAAGCTCATGGCTTTGATCTGCACAGGAGAGCATGGCTGCCCTGTCCGGAGCCTGAAGATGAGCGGTTGCTCCTCACTGGCAATACATTTTTTTCCTTTGCTTTTATTTGTACTTTTTTATTTTTTAAAATAAGACTTTCTATGCTTCAATCTTGTTTGTCTAAGAGGTTTTTTTTTTCTTGTTTGGAGACCGATTTGCTTCGGTTTGCACAGAAGCTGTCTCTGGTGTGATGGATCGTGCTGGAAGTCACCCAAGGAGTATCTCTGTTCCCAATTAGAAGTGGAGGCAGAGCTGCTTACGGGGGCCTAGGGAGGCGGCTGGCTTGGGTGACAGCTGCTGCTGCTCTGGAGAAAGTAACGATCCGTAGGTTTATATCCATGTGTATAAAATCAGGCTAATTTAAAGATGAATTATGTGTGTGTGTGTGTGTGTGTGTGTTGGACCATTTTCTTTTAACGTTTAATGCGTGATGGTTCCTGTCAGGTTATGTGGTGTCCAACATACAAAATGAGTAGATTTTTAAAGAATTACTAAATCCTATTAAGAACCATATATATCCAGATGAGCTAAATTAGAATAAAATTGAATCAATGAAATCCCTAAGGAACGTGTTTACTGTTCAAGAGCTGGGACTTGTTATCTTTTATTTTCCTTTATTTTGGGACCCCCTGTGGCCAGGAGGGACAGAATGTACCTCCGCTGGGGTTTTGGAAGCAGGGGTTACGCTTTCATTCTGACCATTCAAGCCTTACCCATAGTGCTTTGCAACCAGGGTTTGCCAGGGGACAGCCAGAATACTGCTCATGGAATGGCACTCAGCTGGGGTGTTAAGTAAGCAACATTAAAAACCATATTTAATTTTTTTCCATTTATTGAAAGCAAAATCATAACAAATATTTCTGTTAATGTTATAAATCCATACTGTCCAATACAGCAGCCACTAGCTCCATGTAGTTAAGGAGCTTTTTTTTTTTTTTTTTGAGTACCAGGGATTGAACTCAGGGGCACTTATCCACTGAGCCACATCCCCAGTCCTTTTTATGTTTTATTTTGAGACAGAGTCTCACTTAGTTGCTTAAGGCCTCGCCAAGTTGCTGAGGCTGGCTTTGAACTTGTGAACCTCCTGTCTCAGCCTCCTGAATGGCTGGAATTAGAGCTATGCACCACCATGCCCAACTTGCTATGGAGCTCTTGAAATGTGGCTAGTCTGAATTGAAATGTGCCTTAAATGTAAATAAACTACTGATTAAGAAGTCCTAAAGTGAATAAAAGAATATAAACTATCACATCAGTGTTTTTCTTATATTGATTTCATGTTGAAATGGTAATGTTTTGAAAATACTGGGTTTGAGAAAATGTATCATAAGATTAATTGCACCTGTTTCTCTCTTTTTTTTTTTTAAAGAGAGAGAGGGAGAGTGAGGAAGAGAATCAACTTTATTTAGCTTTTCATCTGGTATTCATTGCTCCGACACTTAGTTGTATATGTGGTGCTGGGGTTCGAAACCGGGTCCTTGTGCATGCCAGGGAGGCGTGATACTGCTGAGCCACCACTCCAGCCCCTTCTCTTTACTTTTTAAAATGTGGCTACTAGAACGTTTGTAATGATGTAAATGACTTGCATTAGATTTCTACTGGACGGTGTAGCTGTGCCATTAAGATCAGAATGATCCAAACTTTAATAATCACCACATCCAGCATTGGTAGGGCACTTACAACACCCTAGGTTCTAATTTTTGAACCCAACTTTTGAATAGAATAAAAGAAGTAAAAGTTGATAAGCCTCATGTTCCACCCTGTGTCTCACGTTGGTTTTTTGGGAGGTCCCTTTGGAGTTTTTTATGCAGTGCTTTACTCTGATTCTCACACCAACACTGTGAAATGGACTCTATGATCACTCCCATTTAATATAAAGGAAATGGAGACTTAGGTTAAGTGACTGGCTCTTGGGCCCCCAACTAACAAGTGGGAAGGCCAGGGTGTGACTCCAGGGCTATCCGAAAGCAGAACCTACAGAAGCCAATTAAATATTTTGGCAGTTCGGGAGGAATGATGTCACTGTGTTTCTCTGGGTTCCTGGGAAAGGCTCTCGGCCTTTCTGGGTTTCACTTTCCTTGTTAAGGGACTGACCCCTTTGAACTCTTTGCAGGCAGGAGAACCCACTGAAGTTTCGCTATTGTGGGTTCTGTTTTCCCTCTCGGTTCTTACACTGTGCCTTCTTGGTAACGTCTGGTGAAAGGGGACCAAGCGAGTAGGTTGAATTTTGGGAAGGCAGGACAGAGGCATTTTCAGCAGGGGAGGAAGAAGGAGCAGGGGAGGAAGTCCACAGTGGATGGAGAGTTCTGTGTAGTGTCAATAGTGTTGTGGGAGGTGCACACCACACGAGGATGTTCATACAGCGCAGAGCCCAGCACTGTGCTGCAAGCTGCCCTCAGCTCATCAGAGATGCACCTTGCATCTTGAAATGCGAAAACCATGGAGAGCGTCAGGCATGCCTGGGTAAGACCTTTCAAGGGGGCAGGTGGAGTCCTTTCAGCCTAATTAGATGGGTGGGTTCTTCAGGAGGATTGAGTTGCCCCTTACTGGTTGTGTGATAGTAAGTGAGTTATAAGCGTCCCTGTCCTCGTCTGTAAAATGGGATAATGACTGCGTTCTTGGGTGTGGTGGGGATTAAGTGACACATGGTGATAGCAGCTGCTGCATTTTGGATGCTTCTGTGTTCCATGCCTTCTTGCTTGTACACAGGTGCACCAAAGCCCAGTCAAGGCTCAGCCTGGCTTGGCAACTTCTCATAAGGTTACAATGAATGAGGGCTCTTGTGATCTCAGTGGCATCTTGGAAAGATCATTCAACTGCATTCTTGTCCTGCTGTGTAATTTGGTAAAATGGCTTAACTTCTCTGAGCCTAGGGTGACTCATGTATAAAGTGAGATGATTGACTTAGATGAGTTGTAAGGCCCTTTCTTACTCTAACGCTGTGCAGTCTTGGAAATTGGGTTTATTTAGTGTTGAGAAGGCTAACGGGGAATAATAGGGAATGAACTTCAAATGTATACATACGTATGATTGTTACAAGCTCGAGGGGATCATGACTGGCAGTTCTCTTGGCTGAGGACAGGACATGAGGCAGCACACTTTAATTGTTCGTGATTAGACATTTGGAAGACTTTTCTGACTTGGGAGAGAGAGAAATAAGTCATGAGCGCAGGCAGTGGAGCTGCCTGCTCTCAAGTCATTAAAGCAGACAGTCGGCTCGTCCTCTGACACTCAAATGCGACTGCAGCACAGACACTCCCTGGCTCCCTGGTCTAAAGAAGGCTTTCTCCTTGATTCTTCCACATTTCACAGTGGTTTTCCTCCATAGCACTTTGGACAGTTCACGATTGCATTTTAGTTTTATTTATAACATTTTATATCTATCTCTTTAGACTGTAAACCACCCAAAGGCAGGGCCTGTCTTTATTTGGTCACTTCCTGTGTCCTTAGTCCCAGCATAGCAGTTGTTACATGGCGGGTGCTCAGTACATAGTTGTTGGACAGATGGATGGATGGGTTCCAGGGATGGCAGATTGGCGGAGGTGGGTCCTACACTCTCTTTTTTTGGTAAGAGAGATCCCAGAGACTTTGTCTCTCAAGACACTTCAGATATTTCTTTCTCTTCCCACCCATTTTTTCTGGGAGCTGGTGCATTCCCCCCTTTATTTAGAGAGAGAGAGAGAGAGAGAGAGAGAGAATGAATTTATTTTATTTAGTTTTTCACGTGGCTTTCATTGCTCCGAGATTTCGTTGTGTACGTGGTGCTGAGGTTGGAACTCACGTACTTGCGCATGCTGGGCAGGCATTATAACCGCTGAGCTACCACCGCTCCAGCCCTGATTTCCCCACTTTAAAAACCATGCCCAATGCCCGCTCATGTGGATTGGCCAGCCTGCTCTTTTCTGAGTGGAGGCAATGAAGGGATAGGTAGAGTTCCATTGGGGTCAGAAGAGAGCCTGGTGGGTGGGTTCGGTGGTGTGGTTCATCTCCATTTTCTAGGTCTGCTCTTTCCCCTGCTTTGGAAGTTGACCTTGGTGGGCTGCATCAGCCAGGCTCCCTGTGGAGGCTGGCAAATGAGAGAGGACATGGCGGGAAGAAGGAGGATGGGAAGAAAGAGGCTGACTGATGCATTGGTTCCCTTGTTTCCTGGCCCCTGGGATCCTGTGCTGCAAGCCACAGCTCCTGTCTGGCCATATCTGGAGGTTCTTGTAAGCAGTGTCTGTCTCTCCAGGAATAGCAGTGGAAATGGCTCCCCTGGGACATGTCACCATTCCTTCTTGGTCCCCTTTATCCCATTCACACTTTTGTAAACAGTCCCTACATTAAACCCTCAATTCCCCCATATGAGTGGGCTACATGTTTCCCCTGACTGGTTTCCAGGGCACTACTGTATCATTTTCTTGCATCCATGTTACCTGAGGGAGTGGTCGGGATCATACATGTAATTGTGTGTGGGTAGGGGTGTGAGGTCCATGATCAGAGGAGCGGTTGGAAGAAAGTTTTTATAGTAAATTGGAATATGATTACTAGTATCTTAGGTTTTTGTTTTTATTTTTAAAAAAAAAAACCCTCTGTAACAAAGTTTGGAATTTGAAGGTCACCTTGAAGAAGGGGTTCAGCTACACACTCTGGTGTCTCTCAGGAGCAAAATTTTCTCTAGCTGTCTTTTTTTTTTTTTCTCCCCAAGCTGGCCCAGTGTATTAGTCAGCTTTCCATCACTATAATGAAATCCCTGAGGTAATTAACTTAAAAAGAGAAAAGTTTTAGAGGTTCCAGTCCATGCTCAGGCAGACCCACTGCTTGGGCTTCTGGTAATGGTAATGTGGAGAGTGCATGGCTGAGCAAACTGTGCACCTCATGGCCAGGCATCCAGAGAGGAAGAGGAGGAGACTGAGGCACCATCCCCTTGGATGGAATGCCCCTAAGTAGTTGTCCCACCACCTCCCACGAGAACCGCCCTGGGTCCCATCTTTACCACAGGGGCCTTTGGGAGTCACTCAGCATCAAAACTATAGCACCC
>PVKS010023053.1:7126-32974 GCA_004027875.1 Aplodontia rufa
GGGGCTTGTGTGGCGGGCAGGGACAGATACTGAGGACTGAATTAGAATAAGTTATAATGCATGCTTGTATAAAAATATTAAAGTTTTAACCTATTGTTTAAATATACCTAAGAAGAGCAAGGGGTGGGAGGAAGAGAGGGAAAGGGGAAATGCTGGAACTGAGTTAAAACAAGGTATACTTCAAGCTCTTATAATTATGTCATTGTATTTACTATTGTCACATATTCGAAAAAAATGTCTTTCATAGATGTAAGAATTCTGTCATGGGGCTGGAGCAGTGGTTCAGCAGTTATAGTGCTTGCCTGGCATGCACAAGGACTCAGGTTCAAACCCCAGCACCATGTACACAAAGACGTGTCAGAGCAATGAAAGCCACATGAAAAACTAAATAGAACTGATTCTCTCTCTCACACACACTGTTCCTCTCTCTCTTAAAAAATTATGTCACTATATTTGGGTATATTATAAAAAACATATACCCCAGAGAGGTAAGGGACCAGGGGACAGGAGGAGGGAAGTGGAGAGTGCTGGGAGCGGGATGTTGGGCAAATTACATTGCTCAATTATGTGCATCCATTAATATGTGACAATAAATACCACCACTATGCTCAACTATAATGCACCAACAAAAAAAAAGAGAGGTATAAGTATAGAGAGGTAAAGAGACTAAGTGTGCTTCCTGCCCTCCGGGAGCTTAAAATTTACCAAGAAAATACAATTGCAAAATTGTCATTGGGCAAGTTGTAATTGGGAAATTGTTTTGGAAACTTCTTAACTGGGAAAGCATTGTTTTAACTAAAAATGTTCTGTGAAAGAAAATGACGGATGAGGCTGTTTTCATGCTGGGAAACAGAGCAGTCTTTGAGAACGCTTGTGGAGAGTGGGATGTCCTAGTGAAGCAAGGTTGTGTTAGTGGTGGAGAGCGGGCAGAGTATCCCAGTGAGAGAAGGAATTACATTTGAGCTGGGAATACGGAGGATGAACATGAAGTGTGGCAGTGACAGATGGAGCTGCCGAGGTGGCAGGGGCCAGATGTGCCCAACTTTGCAAGCCATGTTTGTGTCTTGGTATTTTGTACTAAGTTCAGTGAACAACTAATGAAGAGTTTAAGCTGGTGAATGACACAGTGACGCAATGTGCGTTTTAAAAAGTTAGGGTGGGCAGGGTGGTATAGAGGAGAGGTAATAGCAAGCAAGTTCCTTAGAATCCATGTATGAGGTGATGGGGGCCCAGTTATGATGGATTTGAAGACAAGTCTGTGGCAATCTTGTTTATTTTGTAAGGACGTTTAGTATCGGGCAAAGTTTTTAATGTCATTATATTTCCAAAGAAGCTGAAGTACACATTGCAGATTTGCAATTTTGGTGAGCAATGGTTCTGTGGGGCTGAAAATGTGTCTTTAGCCAAGACATGCCTAATCCTTGTCCTATCGAGTTTGCAGTCATGTGACTGATATAAAGACACAAAGGCATTGTTATATTGTCTAGTGATGAGGACTATGGTTAACATAACTAATTAGTATGATGTTTGAGAGACAGGAAAATCTTTATAGAAAGTCATGTTTGCATTGAGACTGAAAAATAACTCAAAATTAAGTAAATGCCCACTATTAAATAAATATTGTATTACTTTAAAGTGATTTGAACAATGAATATACAAGAGTAAGCCCAGAGTGGTAGGGAGGATGGGGATTTTTGGGTGTGTTCCAGACAGAAGTAACAGAAGAAGGTGAGAAGGCATGGAGATGCTAGAGGTTGGTGTGGAATAAAAGTTTTTGATTATGACAGTCCAGTGCTTATTGGTACTTCCCAAATGAACTCACTGCATTATATTATACAAAGGTGTCAATGAGATGGACACAACTGGCTTAATTCCATAAGTGAGGGAGGACTGACTGACCAGCTGTCTGGAAGAGTATATTCTGACCATCCTACCCTGACAAGTGAGGTCTAATTGTCTTGCTGCTGAACCTTGTGGGAATTGTTTCCGGTTGGCACTCAGATGAGTTGTTCTTAGATATTTCACACTGACTTGAATGCAGTAGTTAGAGCATCAGGTGCTTTGTTTGTGCCTTATGAAAAGCAAGGTGTTAATTCTGTGGTATTGGCAGGACAAGGTAGCTACTGAGGCTAGGCAGCATCAAAAATTTACGAGATATAGTTGCAAGGTACTGCATAAGGTATTTGAACAAGGTATACTTCATGCTGTTACAAAAAAGTAAATGTTCAATCCTATTGTCAAACATATCAAAGAATAACAAGGGATGGTAGGCAGGGAGGAGAAGGGGAAATGTTGGAACTGAGATAAAGCAAGGTACATTCCAAACATTTACTATAAATATTATAGCCATGTATATAAAAAATGTCCTTCATAGCTATAAGAATTATGTCACTGTGCTTGGTTATTTTAGGAAAAATAAAGGACTCAGAAGAAAGGTAAGGGATCAGGGGATGGGAGGAGGGAAGTAGAAGGGTGCGGGGAGCGGGAGCATGCTGACCAAATTTTATTGCTGTATTGTGTGCTTCTATGAATATGTGACAACAAATTCCATCATTGTGTACAACTATAATGCACTAATAAAAATTTAAAAAGGCTATATTATTTTTAATGAATTCCTAAATGGTTTTCCTTTAAAGAGGGAAAGTGCAGCTAAATAAATAAATAAATTTTAAAAATAAAAAAAAAAATCAGGAGATGGGCTGGAGCGATGGCTCAGCAGTTATGGTGGTTCCTGGCATGCACAAGTACATGGGTTCAAACCTCAGCACCCACATACACAACTAAGTGTCAAAGCAACCAAAACCATGTGAAAAACTCAATAAAAATTAATTCTCCCTGTCTCTCTCTCTCTCACTGTCCTTCTCTCTTAAAAAAAAAATCAAGAGAAAGAGATAATAGACTGGTTGAATAGAGAATGGAGGTTCCAACTTCAAAATAAAGGCTTTCCAAAGGAAGAAACAATCAGAACCTAGCTGTTTTCTTTATGGTAGATTTGTAATATGCTTTAATAGTGGTCAGACTATTTTCTTTCTTTTTTTTTGCTCCAAAATTTTCCTGGCTATTCTTTTATTAAACCATGGCAATTTGTAAAATTAGTTGCTTTATTTTTTTTTCCACATTTATTAGAAGTATATTGCGATACAGGATACAGATGAGGGGGAAATTAGTTGCTTTAATTTCTTGGTGGTAATCCTCTAAATATTTCTATAGTTTCTTTTTTTAAATTCAAATCTGTTTCTCATAAAGATCTATTGTTTTTAAAGAGAGGACAGTGAGAGAGAGAGAGAGAGAGAAAGACAGAGAGAATCAGATTTTTTTTTTAATTTAGTTTTTCACATGGCTTTCATTGCTCTGACACTTAGTTGCGTACGTGTGTGCTGGGGTTTGAACCCATGTATTTGTGCATGCCTGGCAAGTGCTGTAACTGCTGAGCCATCACTCCATCCCCCAAAGATCTATTTTTTACGGGTAAACACTTATTTACTATATAGAGGATATTTATTGGGATTCATAGCATGGATGAATTTAGTATTCATTAAATATACATTGTATGAATAGGTGAATGCATATGGTGATAGGCTATATTGAAAAAGTAAAAGCAGGATTTTAGAAATCAGTTAAATGTGCTGTCCTGATATCATTCTTGACATTTTTAACTTTCTTGCCTTTAAAGCACAGGAAACACAGTTCTTGCATAGAACAGGAACACAGATGAGACCAAAAATAGCTATTTAGCAGTAAGAATCTGAGAAGTATTTTGACAAAAAGTGCACATGACCAGCAATTGTCACACTTCACACTATCTTTTTGTGGTAGGTAACTTCCATTAGATAGAATAATTCAAGTTTTGAACCAGTTTCTTTGAAATTGAGCTCATTTTTGGGGAGAATCAGTGCCCCTTTCTCCTCTTCTATGCAATTTACACATGCCAATCTTAGGGAAGAAGCCAATTTAAACTGGCAACTTTGGAGTTATAATAAACTTTACAGATATGTTCAATGACTTGGAACCTCAAATTTATCCCTAAATGTTTTCAAAGTGGACACAGATGTTTCATCTTTCTCCCTTTTTTTTTTTTTTTTAAAGATAATGCAGCAACATTAGGTAGACTTCAGTTTTTTGGTCATTGTAAAGTGACTTTAACCTTGTTTTATCTGTGTACAAGGATACATTTTTTTAAGCATTTAATATCACTAAGACTAAAAAATAAAGATGTCTTTTCTGAAAAATCTACACAAATAGAGATTCTTTCTGATCCACCATCTTCCCAAGTATCTTTTCAACAGAGTAAAGATACTTTCTTGTGACTGTTAAATCCTATAGCAGAGGTTTGGCAGTAGCTTTGTCTCTGAATAATCTGACTCTTTTAGGCATTGTAAAACAGCAGCTGAATCTGCAGATGAAAGGAGGGTGTTTTCTTCAGGACAGGACACTTGGCCTTTTGGTGGCCCTTTCACGTGACATCTGCGCACAGCAGGAGCAGTGAGAGTAAGCTTTTTCAGCTTCACATGTGAAAAGCATGCTTGTATGTTAGTATGCTTATGTGTGTTCATATGTCCACACATGAACAGAACTTATAAAATATCATGCAGAATTATTTCAAGGTTGGGGTATTGATGGAAACTGCATATGCATTCAGAAGAGTGTATTTCCAACAGGGTCAGACCATGATAGCTAAAAAAATTTATTTTTCTTTTTCCTTCCTTTTTCTTTTTAGTTTAGTTTTTGCATAGTGCATTCATTCTTTTTCTAATTGGCTCACTAGGGGGTTATTAACATTGCTCTAGTTGAGATATGGAAACTCAGTAGCCTAAAAAAGTCAAGACTTCTGCTGAATTACCTAATTCATGGTAACATTTCTTTCTTTCCTATTGGACATGTGCATATACACGTTCATGTGCACACATATGTGTATGTGTCGTTCTGCACTGGGAGCATTTTCAAAAATTGCTAACTAGGATACTTGGACAGATATTTTATTTTCTCTACACCTCAATTTTTTCTAGAGCACCTGGTATCTCTGTATCCTTTAGATACTATTCAGCTCTATTGAATTAGACTTTACCCAAGAGGTTATCTTGGCACAAAGTCTGTGAAGAGTTAGTATAAGAATTTTGGCTTATCATTAGGCAGAACCACAGATTCTTAGCCCATCCATGTAACAAAATCCCATTTCTTTCACTGACAGTAATAAACAATAATAAAATAAGATATAGCCCAGGTGTTTGCTTCTTCTTGAACAGCTCATAACTAACAGAGAAAAAGGAGCAGGCCCATGGTGGCTTCCCTTCTGCTTATGCTTTCTTGCTCCCTTCACTGCTGAGCCTCCCTTGAGCCTCTGCTTTCCATTCAGCTGTTCACTTCTGGAGTTTAGGTGCACATCTTTCCTCAAAATGATACTCTAGTGATTCTCTGGTTTTGGCAGAGTGGTGATCCAGAAGGCCATAATTTATTTCCCTTCCTTTAGAATTCCTCACACACCACCAGCACAAGCTAGTATCATTAGCAGGAGAGAGAAAGGAAGAGATAGATTGTGTATGTGGGAGGGGTGGAGAAAAGATGAAGAAATGGAAGAGAGGAGCAAGAGGAGGAGGAGGAGGAGGAGGGAATTTAGGAATATGAAAAAATTTTAAAGCATTCCAGTTCAGCAGAACAGGTCCAAGGTGAACTTTGGGGGGCCAAATCAAATCCCCTGTAACTCGTGTGAAAGGAAAATATATTCACTGCTTCTACTGTGGTTTAGAAGTCCTTTTAGACTCAAGCCTATGCACAGTTATACACTGTGCATACACACATACAAATGTGTCATGTGGTGATTGAGCATACAAATTTTGGCTAGCTCAAATTGAGATACGCCATGAGTATAAAGCACAGGTAAGATTTTTGAATGCTTAGCACTGAAATGTAAAATATCTCAATACTTGTTTTTTTAACAATTTACCTCATATCAGTGTCCTAAGAACTTTATTTTCAAAATCATAAGAAAATATCACAAAATGTCCTATTGTCTCACAAAAAGTTCTGATTTTGGGTTAAAATTTATGATGAAATGAATTAATACCTCAGAAGAACAGATGATCCTAAGCATGGTAACAAGTGACCAATTGTGGAAAATTGTCCAAAAATTCCAGTGCCCTGGGACTCAAACTTGCTCTTTGTCATCCTGACGAAGCAGCAGGTGTCTGTGAGCAAGGGGACCACCTAGTTTTTCAGCAGTTTTCAATTCTAGGACCACATCTATCACTGTGGACAGCATTAGTACACTCACTTCAGATGTGTTCAAAATGGAAACAATATTTTAGGAGTCCAGACTCAAATCCAGGTTTTCTCTTTCTCTTGCAAATGAAGCAAACACCGGATGCAGGGGCTTTGTGTAGAACAGAACTTCATGAGATGTTCTCTCTTCTTACCATGAAGTGGACAATGCTTCCACTCTTGAAGTTGATCTGCCTGGTACTTCCTCCCAGAATAAGTGTTTAGGTATTCATAGAGACTGAACAGGAAATGCTGAATATCAGTCTATAATTATTTTGCAGCAATCTTTTCTAGAGGAATGAAGACCAGAACGGAATGGTGATAGATCCGGAGTGGCTTCTGTATAACAAGGTCCATAAAACAGGCATCTAGTAGATTCCCCTCAAGAGCAGTGCTGATACACACGCACACACTCCACAGCTGGTCACTTTTCCACTGAGCCCTGTAAATTGATATGCTTGCATTATGGCTTTAATGTTTTCCAGTTTTCTTTCCAAAACATCTTGCTCACTGATCTCCACTGTTTGGTCAGGTTCTACACTGGCAGAAGATGCTTTTACTCTGGCTTTCGGATGCTTCCTTTCAGCCCTCAGTCTATATTGAATGCACCTCAGGTGGTGAATCTTGGTTTCAAGAGCCCTTTCCTCTGCCTGAGTTTTCTGCAATTCTTCAGATTTTTTATGAGATCTCTTCACTTCCGCCTCTAATCTTTTCAAGTGAGCCAAAACATCTCCTGTGGATGCGTTGTCTTGACATGAAGTGTTTGTGCGCTCCATTTTCTCGGATTCCTGTCTTCCTATGAAGTTGTCCAACCAAGTCTAATAGGGACCTTCATATCCTGCCAGCGGTTCTTCCTTTCCCTCTCCTCCTCTGTTCCTCACTCAGGCCAGGATGAAAATTCCCGCCGTCCCCGCCTTCAAGCACCAGCGTCAGTCCCAGCGTGCTTTGCGCTCCTGCCGTACAAAAACATGGCGGCGCTCGGAGCCCCACCCCATCCCAGGATGCACCGGGCAGCAGGCCCGGCAGTTTGGGTTGTTAGAAAGATGGCGACCTCTGCAGCTGAGCTGCAGATCCTGGTACGATGCTTGATGTTACGAAAAGATCTGTCGCAGGCTACGTTCTCCTGGCCGGGGGCACATTGGTAGCACAGGCTTGTCATGCTGCCACCGCAGCCCTGCACCTTCACCGCGACCATCCGAACACCACGGCTTACCTCCGAGAGCTGGGGCGCATGCGTCTCAATACTTTTTTATTACATGTAGAAATGATATATGAATCTACTGGATTAAATAAAATATATTATAAAATTAATTTCACCTATTTCTTTTTACTGTTTTTAATTTAGCTTCTAGAAAAGGTTACACATATGGCTGGCATTAAATTTCTGTTTGACAATGCTGGTCTAGAGCTCTTATAGGAGAAAAAAGTTTTCCTGGTAGCTATATAGTGGGGAGTAATTTCTTCTATTTAACTTTATGTAAGTAATTTTAGTCACCTTTTTCTCATTCTCCTTTTTAGACACTGTCAGCAACATATCTCAGAATATGCTTTGAATTTACAGTTACAGCTTAACTTTAGATCAATTTAAATTTTTATGTATGTAGACCATCTCTGAACTGGTTCCTGTTATCAGAGGGATAAATATATAATTTATTTTTCCTTTTACCCCACCAGATTTTTCAATTTTGGGTGGAATGGGAATAGGGCAATTTTTGGAATTTTGTCAGATGATCAGTGTTTACTATGCACCAGGTTCTACTGGTCACACATTTCAGTTCATGGCATTCACAACTGACAAGGTATCCCCATCTCCATTTCAGAAATGAAAAAACTGAGGATGGTAAAGGTTAAGTAACTGGTTCAAAGCCAGGGGTGAAGGAATGCCAGGATTGCACCTTAGTGCCAGTCCCCATTCTTCACTTTGATAAGCACCTTTGAGGCAGAAGAAATGCATCACACAGTTAACCTTAAGATCACAATAGAAAGATCAATTAATTACTGTAATTTGCATGTATATTGTGTATCATATGAATGATGCATTTGGCTTGTTGTCTGCAAAAGGGAAAACCGACTTCTCAAACCATCAAAATAAGGGTGCTAAATGGAAAAAGGCTTTTTGGGCTTAAGAACAATGAAGTATGAAAAAAATTCATACATAATTTGGATCAGGAATGATTTTTATAAACAATGAAATTAATTAAAAATCTTCAAAGTAAAAGATACCATTATGTTTATTAGCCTGCTTTTGAAGTAAACTTTTCTAATTTTTTGAAATTATGAACTTAGTTGTATCTTTCCTAAGACCCTTGATCAGGCTTTTATCCAAATTTGGGCTTGCTCTATTTTCTAATATGCAAAGGATTTAATTTATGCATACTTATGACACAAATACATGGTAAACCCTTGGTGAAGACCTGAAACCTTATTTCAGGCTTTGAGTTATGGATTGAGAAAATAAATATGGAATGGTCCCTGCCCTCCTATGATTTAGTCTGTTTTGAAAATCAGGAAGGGAGATAGGAACAGCGCATTGTGGTAACTGCTGTTTGACACAGAAGTGCTTTGTGGGCAGAATTCTAAGATGCCTCTAAGATTTGTATCTTTTGTTATCCCACTTTTGATAAGCACCCCTCCCTTTTTGAGTGTGGACAGAACTAGTGAATATGATAGGATAATGCTCTTAAGAATAAATTCCTTATCAGTTGAATTATAAATCAAAGGGGAGATTATTTGAGAGTGTCTGATCAAGTCAGATGAGTCCTTAGGGACTTGGCCCTTCCTGAAATCAGAGCTATTACAGATGTAAATTTAGGGAGACTTCTACCTAGCAAGCACCTGAAAGCACCCTCTAGAAGTGGATGGCAGTCCCTGTTGCCAGCTAGCAAGACAACAGAAACCATGGTGCTACCTGCAAGGAAATAAATTCTCCCAGCTGCAAGGGAGTTTGGAAAAGGATCTCCCTGTAACTGCAATACCAGATGATGACATATCCAGCTGACATCATGATTTCAGCCTTTTGAGACCCTGAGCACAGATGCAGTAAGACCATGTTTGGATTTCTGACCTGTGGAACCATGAGTTATTAAATAGTGGGCTTTTAAGCTTTTAAGTTAGTAACAATTTGTTACACAGCGATAGAAAACCAATGCATGTTCCTTGGTCATTGTGGAAGTTCAGTTGGGTCCAGGAAAGACTTCACATGAAGAAAGCTGATTGGTGTCTTGCTGGTTGAGTAGTAGTGAGACCACTAAAAAGGGAGTTGCAAAGTGAATTAAGGTGGGATGTCCCACTTGACCACACAGTGGAATTCCTGAGAAATACACATACCCGATGCTTTGGTCCTGCTCTTGAGATTCTGAAATAATTTGTCTGGGTTGCAGCTTAGACATCAGGTATTTAAAATTATACATGTGAGTGTAAAGTGAAGCCAAAATAGAGAACCATATTTTAGACAGAGTGAGAAAGAGTGGGACTTGAAGTAGCTTAGGGTGGCTGGGTCAAAGCCTGGGTCAGAATGGGAAGGTAAGTGAAAAAAAAGTAAAAGAAAAAAAGAGACTTGATAATGAACTTTTATTACCTTCTAAAACCAAATTCCGACTTGAGTTATTGATGAAGCCTCTGAATAGAAACTTAGTTGCTAAGAAAATAATGAAGTGTAGCGTGCTAGAAAATGAAAGGTAAGACCTCCATGGGAATAAGGAGAGTTTACAATTGTTTTAAATTTCCAGCCCATTTGCTGTACTAAATACTGTAGGTGTTCAATAAATGTTTGTTGAATAAATGAAAATTATAGAGGGTACTCAAGAAACAAGTTGTGAAAGTATGTTATATAGACTGAAAGCAGCTAACTATTTGTGAGTGCATCCATTATGTTTTTTTTTTTCAAGATATGGTACTTTCCCACAGAAGAATTATATTTCCATTGTTTGCACAGTTGCTATTCATTGAGCATGGGAGATGATGCTTCATTTCTATTAGTATAAGCTTGGTGTGGCTAATGGTGCCAACACACAAAAAAGCAGATCTTGAGTTGTTTTGATAGCCAGCTCAAAAGACAGGCCTATAGTAAGATGGTGGATAAGCTCAGGATATATAAAGAATGTTTGGGAGATCAGAACATCTGAACAAATCATGCCCAGAGTCTTTGCATAGTTTCTCTGAGCTGAATGAACTGTTTTCTCTTCATTTATTAAAATCTTATTCTGTGCCCAGTCCTGGGTAATGTATTTTATATTTATTGTGATTCTGTCCTTCATTTAATCTTTACCAAACCCATTGAGATGGAGACCAATCTCTCCACTTTATATAAGGAGAATAAAAAAAAAAAAACCCAAGTTAAATCAATTCTAATTCATAAAGCCAGCATTTGAATGAAGTCTAAAACTGGGGCTTTTGACCATGAGGTCTGGAGTGATTCTATTTGGGAAGTGTGAAGCCTAGGAAATTCTTCTGATATTGCAGAAAATGTTCAATCTTTTGATTTACTATAGTAAAGAATTTTATTTCTAGGAACTGGTCTAACTAACCTACTGGTTTACATGTCATATAAAGTAATAATGTAAAATCAGCTTTGGAATTATGGAGTTAATATTTGGAGATGTATTTGAGCATTAAAATATTTTAATAGTATGGTTTTATATTTTTTCACTTCTGAAGCCACAACAAACATATAGAGATTGAAGATGTGAATCATCTGAAAATATGTTGTTAATTCTGTAACTCAGATGCTGCTACATTTAATATATTATATAAATATGTCTAAATGATGTTATGAATAGTGGATTATTAGATTCTCAGATTAAACAACTTTATAATAAGCAATGCTTTCTAGCCATATTTTTTATTTCCAGAATATTAAATTTTGACCTTTTATTTATTATATAAATTGGGGGAAAATCTAGAAAACACTTTTATCTGTTTAATCTCAATATAAACTCCCCAATATGCAAGGATTCTACCTTTTTTATGTGGTTGGTATTTAACTGCTTGGGCTTTGGGTGTGGTTATATGCTGAAAAAAAGCGAAATGACTGGATTCATTGCTTCAAAATTGCCATCATTTTATGTGCCCATAATATTCCTGGCTATAATAGCTATAATAACTGTGGTATATCTTACAATTATAATCATGTAGTTATTATTGTTATTTCCATTTCGTGGTTTCAATTTATTTACAGTCTATTTTTTTGTTTGGATTTTGTCACGTTCTTCATTTAATTCACCACAAGCTGAAAAGTTTTGTCCTAAGAAGTCATATGTGAATTATACAGAGGTGACTGGCAGAATATGATATTAATAGGTTATTGACTTGTTAGGTCTTAAAGAGCCAAAGGGAGCATCCCTTGCAGCCCCTGCAATGCACTGGAGGTTTGTTTCATTGATTGGTCTGTTTAACCCATCATCTCCAGGCATTTAAACAATGATATACGCTTGACAAACCTAATATTTCATTTTCTATCCGGGGACCATGGAGCAGAAATTAAAGGAAAGAAAGACAAATGGACAGAAATACAAGCAGAAAATGATGATAAATGTGAGAGGGAAGGAAGAGACAAATACAACGCAGACCAAACTTTGGATCAGTAAATTCTAGAATCAGTAAATGTACAACCTAACAGCAAATGAAATTCTCAGGAAGTGGGTAGGGAAAAGGAGTTAGCATTTCTACTGTGAGAAAAACTGAGATTTAGATACAGAATAGCTGGCAAACCAAACAAGGTATCAAATATGAGGTGGTTACTTCTACTTTTTGAAGGTGGGGTAGGATGGAGGAGGGAGTGAGAGGGGGAGGGGGAGGGAGAGAAGTCTTTCTTTAAAGGGTTTTGAATCCTTTTGAAAAGAGCAAATTTAGACACTTTATTTTACCTAGTCTTTCTTTATTTCAACCTTGAAGGAAGAGTTGTAACATGAAAAAAATTTTCCCCTTCTTCTCTCTCTCTCTCTTTTTAAATTAGGTTTTTCTTTTGTTACCAATCAGAAAATGGGATGCTTTATAACAATCTGCCTTGGGTTCCTTAAATCTTTTTCTGATATGATAGAGGAAGATAGAGCAAATAAAATAAATATATAGAACAAAATATTTTCTCAAGATTCATTATTTTTGGGGGGATATCTTCTGATTAAAATTCTGTCCTTCATGTACTGTGTCCCTGGAAACAGAACAGTCACCCTGTGCCTGGTCTGAGCACCATGGATGAGGAGGCTCTGTTAGGCTTACTAACCACACATTCTTGTAACTTTATCTTCTGGACAAGAAAAATGTGAAGATCAAGTAAGTCATACCTCCATACTCATTGGTATCTGGAAGTTTCTATTATAAGTGGCTTTTTAGTTTTTTAAGGTATATGTCCTATAAAAATATTTAGATTTAATCTGCTTCTGTTCACTATGACAGCTACAAAGTAACTATATTTAAATGCTGAAAGTATACCAGTTCTTTCTAAGCAATTTTAAGAACTCCATTTTAAGAACTGTAAGCAATTTTAAGAACATCATTCTATCAAGACATAGTTACTTCCTATTTCTGTGTTAGGTGTAGGGTAGAAGGTGGGGTGTACAAGAAGGGTAATAAAAGAATTATCAGAAAAATGTCTTTAAGCAGAGAACTGAACTGAACTGAGGTGGGATTACATTGTGTTTCCAGACTTTTTAAACTATGAGATAGGAGGCAGGAAAGATCAGAATTTTATCAAAATGGGAGACTTAGAGCAAGGTCCTAACAGTCATTGGAGAAGAGGAGAAAACAACCCTAGGTGGCGAGAGGCCTGAAAAGACAGAGTTTGGAACTGGCATGGTCTCTGGCAACACCTTTACCCAACAGGCACTGGGGTTCAGCATGTGTCCCCATCAGCCCTGGGTTTGAATTTCTGCTCCGCCAACTGTCCAACCTTGGAAAAGGCATTTCCCATCCCCACTCCCACCTTTTCATCTGCAGATGTTGACACCAAAGGGTGTCCTTAGTCAATAAATATTAGCAACTATTGCTGTTGTTTTAAAATTATTTTATTTTTATTTTATTTTTTAAAGAGAGAGCAACAGTGAGAGGGAGAGAAAGAGAGAATTAATTTTTATTTTGTTTTTCATGTGGCTTTAGTTGCTCTGACATTTCCTTGTGTATGTGGTGCTGGGCCAAGTCACTGCTACAGCCCTAAAATCAATCATTTTAAAGTTAGCGAAATAAAAATGGTACAGAATGATTGTAACTGACTTCAGCATTGTTCATCTCATTAGCACACAGAAAATATAACTTGTTTTTTTAAATTTTTGAACAACCATATAAGTTTTTAACAAAATAATATAAAATGTGTATAGATTCTGGATATTACAATTACCCCCAGGAGTGCCCCCCAATTACCCACCCTTATCCCTCCCTTCCCCTTCCCACAATATCTCTAAAAAAGGATTATGTTGTATAGCATTACATCTTATCTGGATTTAACACATGATAATAGACCAACTTTCTCACTGGCCAGGGTTTAGTCCCAACCTCCACAGATGAGTGGATGCAATCTACCATTAATTCTCTCTGACAAGGGTCTCATATCCGGAATCTGCAAAATCCTCAAAAATCTCAACTACAAAAACACTAACAGCCCAATTAATAAATGGGCCAAAGAGCTAAATAAAATATAACTTTTTAATTGTCCACTAGCGAACTTGAAATCTCTCTGCACTCCACCCCACCCTTTCCCTTAATTCTTACCGTTAGTTTTTTTTTTTTTTTGTCTACTTCCTATTTCACTTGATGGGTATTATATAAATATGTATAGTTTTGAAATAGTAAGATTAAGATAAATAAAATTGTAATGCTTTATCCATTTCAGTATGCTGGGACTTTATAATATAACATATCTAATCTGTGTAGAAAAGTCACTGAAATATTTAACAACTCAATGAAAACAACAGGCAAACACATTTGACTTCATTTGCTTGCTGGAAATAAATTGGGATTTGTAAACAATATAATTGTTCATTCATTCAAAATATTTACTAGTTAATACATCTTACAAGATGTTACAAATTCATTTTAAAATCACTACATTAAGTATTGGATACAGGAACATTCAAACACTGAAATTCAATTAAAATATGTGCTTTTCTGTTGAGGCTCAAACAGCAACAGCAGCAAATTATGACTTTAGATGAACACCTAAGTAGAGAGCTGAGATGATGCAGTTATCTCCCAATGATGTCAGATGGACAAATTAGTCACTTTTCTTTATTCAAACTCTATCAACCAAATATATTATATATTTTGCTTCAATTTCCAAATAAGATTTGTGCAGGCTTCAGTAGAATATCAGATCAGTTCTCATTATGTAATAACAGTGTCAAACAATGATAATAATAATGGAATACAAACTTTGACATCTGGAACTAAGTAGTGAAATCATTGGTACTAAAGAATAGAAATAAGGAGGGTATTAAGCCATAAGCTTCACCTGGCATCTTTCATTAGAGTCTGAATAAGATTCTTCATTGGAATTTGCAACACTACTTGTAGTTCATCTTATTACTTTTATGGGGGACAAACAGCCATGTAATTAGAATGTATTTGCAGTATTACATGCCTATTTGTAGCCTGAAGATTAGATACCAATTGGCTGATATCATTTAATGGCCAGTATAATTACCACAAAGCTTGTTCTCTGCATATAATGATGTACATTTCAATGCTGCTACAACTGTAGAGTTATTTTTCAGTTCGCTTTTATCTGTATTGTTGTTTAATAATTATATGTGTATAAGATGTAACAAGATCATTTTAAGTTACTGTTAAAAATAAATCAGCTATACATAAGAAGTACCCAATAAATATTTTACATTTAGACACTGTCTATTTTTATACTGATTCTCAGTGAAAGTTATCACTACCATATATTTGGTTTCTTGGGAATATACATGGATGAGTCTTCAAGGATTTGAAACATACAACAACAACAATAATAGTAATACTAATACTAATGCTAATAATCTGTCCTATGGATAGCATACTTACTTTCATATTACCTTCACAAACATTAAATTTCACAGTATCCGAAGAGGCTGGCAAAAAAGAGGGGATTAAAAGTCTCTTTAAAATGCCTACATGAGTATTTGGCTTCTTAGAGGAGTCAAGTGTACCCGACAGTATTGATATTTCCCCTTTCCTTCCCTCTCTCCTCACCCGCCCTCTTCTTCCCCCTTAGTACCTATAGTTCCCCCAGATCATGTGTTACTTTGAATTTGATGGGTCTATTAATTAAACTTGACTAACTTTTACCCTTTCCTTGGTTTTACTCTAGCTTCCACATGTGAGAGAAAATATTTTACCCTTAAGTCTCTGGGTTTGGCTTATTTCGTTTAGCATGACTTTTTTTTTTTCCATTTCCATTAATTTACTTGCAAAACCACCACAGTATTGTCCTTCTAATTGAGTAGAACTCAATTTTTGGATCCATTCATCCAGTGAGGGGCATCTGGATTGATTCCATAATTTAGCTATTATAAATTGAGCTGCTAAGACATTGATATAGCTGTGTCCTTGTAATTTGCTGATTTTTAGCTCTTCTGGGAAAATACACAGGAGTGGGTTAGGTAGGTGTGTCATATGGTGGCTTCATCCCTAATTTTTTGAGGAGAATCCACACTGCATTCCAGAGAGTCTGTACCAGTCTGCAGTCCCACCAACAATGTGTTAGTGTTCCTTTCTCTCTACAACCCCTCTAGCATCTGTTATTGCTTGTATTCTTCATCTTTGCTATTCTGACTGATGTGAAGTTAAATCTTAAAGCAGTTTTGATTTGCATTTCTCTGATTGCTAATGATGTAGAACACTTTCTCAAATGTTAATTGACTTTTTGAACTTCCTCTGTTGAGAAGATACTCACGCAGGCGTTTAAAACTTGAATATTCAAAAATTATGGGGCTGGAGCGGTGGCTTGGCGGTTATGGTGCTTGCCCGGCATGCACAAGTACACAGGTTCAAACCCCAGCACCTACATACACAACTAAGTGTCTAAGCAACAGAGGCCATGTGAAAAACTCAATAAAAATTGATTCTCTCTCGCTCTCTCTCTGTCCTTCTTTAAAAAAAAATTAAAAATTATGTATATAGCCATTTAGATTTGTAATGGGGGGAATTACAGTGAAGATAAGAGAATGGGCAGTGAGTGAAGTGGGGGAGACCCTGGGTATGGACTGGGTTCAAGTTTCAATCTGAGGTACTGAGGTTTAGGACTTCAGTGAATGAATTTTGGTGAGGATACAATTGACTCGTAAAAGCCCTACCTTTGGGAGCTTCTATTCTCTTCTTGGGACATTACCAGCTCTCTCAAGAAAGAGACTGAGTGAGTTCCAGGTTACTGACATCTCTTGCACTCAATCTTGGATATGGGAGGCAAAATGAATATGTGGTGAAATACTGCCATGTTGTCCTTGGTCTTAAAGCCACGAGCAGGTCTGTCTTATCCTCTCCACTCTTCAGTCTTTAATGCTTGTTTTATATATAACTCCCAGAGGTTTTAAAAGTCATGTTTAGTAGGAAGAATATGGGAAAGTCTGTCTACTCCCTTTTCCTGGAAAGACTAGTCCAACCTCACTGTTTTAAATGTATGTATGGTACATTTTCAAAGGTTTAAAAATATTTGCTCAGTTTTTATAAGCAG
Organism: Aplodontia rufa; assembly: GCA_004027875.1. NCBI lineage: Eukaryota > Metazoa > Chordata > Mammalia > Rodentia > Aplodontiidae > Aplodontia > Aplodontia rufa. Next base: position 24,027 of record PVKS010023053.1, read on the forward strand.
ATAATCTTTAATTTTTTGACTTGTGATTTTCACCCAATTTTCAGATTTTTAAATTTTATTTAAAAAGGAAATGTATACCTACAATGATTATCAATGACCAAATAGTTAAGAAATACTTCTAAGATTTTAAGTTTCCACAGTAAAAATGTGATATGTTTAAGGAGGTAAAAGCTTAGATGATAGCATATGGCATCATATCGAAGAAACACCCTATTAAAATACATATTAAAATCCATTTTTGTGGGAATACTGTGTATGAAAATCATTGTGAAAGTAATAGTCTGGCTTTCATCCATATATTTCAAATATAACCTCTTTAGAGACAGAGAAGAAGGACATTTGGGATGAGACCACTGCGTTCACATCCTGAGATCTGCCAGTTATTAGCTTTGCAACCTCAGGTAGTTTTTTGATGTGTCCTCATCTATATATAGGATGGGGTTTGGTTGTGAGGATTGAGATGATATATACCCAGCTACTAACAGTTTCCTACACATACCAGCTACCCTACAAATGGTATATCTTTTTCACTAACAGGATTAGGCATCCATGTTAATTTAGAATGAATTACCTCTTGTAATCCGTGTGTCATGTAATCTTCATCACTTTAAAATAAGATATGCATTGAAGAAATACCAAAGGGAATTGCTTTTAAAAAAATTGAAAACAAAAGTTTAGCCTACATAGAAAAATAACAAGCGTGAACCTACTTCAAAAATAATTTTCTCGAATGTCCATGCCAAGAAAATGGAAAGGGAAGCAAAGTTCTCTTGTTTGATATCTACTGAGTAAGCCACATGGCAAACTTTAAAACAAATAACAGTAAATTTATTCCAACTCCCTTTTAAAACAATGGAAAAATTCTTTACATTTGTATCCTACTTTAAAGTTGACAAAGAGCTTTCACATACATTATCTCCTTTAAAAGAGACTGGAAGGCGCCTTTCCTGCCCTGATTGATGTTTATGAATGTACTACTTTCCCCTGGGCTGTAGTCATCAATAGTCAATGAGAAGAAAGGCCGGGCCTTTTTGGAAATGCTTTGCTGCCAGGTAACTGCATTAACTCTGCTATTGTTGAATAGAGCCTTGTATTAACTGTGCCACGGGACATCAGCCATATCAACTAATGAATATTTGAATTTTTGTTCCTTGTGGAGTAGTGTCTGAGACCGTTCCTTTCTGCTTATCCAGCACCCTCCCTGAGGATCTATATCCTCAGTGAGGTTCTGTTCATAGCTCTAGACATTTCAGCAAAACCCACACTGAGTAGATTTAAGTTTTAAAGAAAAAAATTGTAGAAGTTACATAAACAGGTAAACTGCCATATAGAATAAGGATTATTCCATTCTGAGGGTGGAGATTGATCCTGTTGATGTACTGGGAGGCACATTTTGTCTCTGTAGGAAAAACTTCCTATAGTTGTCTGAGTTGAGCATGGGAAGGTGATGCATGAATGAGGTCTCTGTGGAAATATTTAACACTATTCTGGGATGGGTGGAAATCTTTTCAGTGGGCTTCCTGTGCTTGGGAATGTAGGATTGAGGATCTTCAAGGTCTCTTCTGATTCCAGATTCTCTGTTTCTGAGATCCTATTCATTTTTAAATTCTCTGTGTCTCAGGATACCAAGTAGCATCCACCATCAGTTGACTGAAAATGGAAGCAAAACTAAACAACACAAATATCACATTGTGCTTTCCTGAAAAATGTAGAAGCAGGCACAGAATTAAATTTGGAGATTCAGCATTTCTGTACCAGGACATTAAAGTTCTGCTTTGTTTTATGGTTATATAGAATTTCTTCAATCTTACCCACCATTTCTCCCTCTACACATAGTGATGCTCTTGATGTCTTTCCACCATACCTCCTCAAGCGTTGGCCTGAGTTTCAGGCCAGTTTCAACCAGCTACTTTAACATTGCATAAGGAGACCATCCAACTCCCCATTTGAACTGCAGAGGGCATCTCTCTGCAACTGAGTGGGGTCCACACTTAAGGCTCTGTCACTTGTAATGACCTACTTCTAGGAATCAGTTTAAGAATTAGCCAGATCTATTTGGTTGCAAGTAGCAGCAACCCAACCCCATGTAGCTAAAGGCTTAGCATGAATGGATTATATTTCTACTGGGAAGTTCTGTAGTGGAGATGACCTCAGTCAGAACTAGTTAACTTAACACATCTTGATTATAAACTAATTGTCCTGAGACAAAGTAGGTATGGGGTTTACAGATAAATAAATTATCTTTAATATTTACAAACTAAGTCATGTAAATCATATTTCCCTTTCAGGGGCAGTTATCATAATTCTTCTGAAAGTCTATATACCATAATATTCTACTAGTTTTAATAAGTGTCTGTTCTAGTTTATCTCACTTATATTTGATTTTTTAAAGATTATTTTTTCTTTATTTTTCCATTTTTTTAAAGAGAGAGGGACAGCGAGAGAGAGAAGGAGAATCAATTTTATTGAGCTTTTCATGTAGCCTTTGTTGCTCCAACATTTCATTGTGTATGTGGTGCTTGGGTTCGAACTTGGGTCCTCACAAATGCCAGGCAAGCACTGTAACTGCTGAGCCACTGCTCTGGCCCCTTGTAATTGGTTTTTCAAGTTTGCTTTCTTTGGTAGACTGGAAGCTCCTTGAAGTCAAGTTATGTGTAACAATTATAATGACATGAAGCCTACTGCTGTGTACTAAATGAATGAATGAATGAGAAGAGTAAAACCTAGCATGATTGAAAGAATATGAGTTTTAGAATCAGAATGTCATTTAAAACTGAGTCCTGCCATCCTTTAGTATGGTGTGAGTTCACATACATTACTTAAATTTCAAGGCCTAGTTTCTCAACTGTAAAAATTAGATTCATCTGTCAGTATTGTTGTAAGAATTAAAGATGATGTTTTGAAAGTATCTGGTACTAGTGAAACTCAGTAAATGCTAGTTACCCTCAGGTTATCATGAAAGGCTCTTTGCCAATTGCTAAGGATACCAGAGAAAATGACTGAGAAGGAAAGAAAGAAATGTGAGCAGATCATTGCACAAGATGAATTTTAGAGGGTGGTATGGGAGTGTGCAATAGGGAACACAGAAAGGCCATGCAGAAGGTACAGCCATTCTGTTGCACAACTTTAAAAGTCACGTGCACATTCCATTCTGTATGACTGCCATTCACCTAGTTTGTTAAACATATGAAATTACTGATATGTAACCATTTTCAATATAAAAAATATAATGCAAGTGTGACTCCTGGAACTGAGCCGCATGGAATCACTGCATGGGGAAGAGGGAAGAATCAGAGATGTCCTAGAGGCAACTGTGTCTGAGTTGAGCATGGGGAGGTGAGGAGGCATCACTGTAATGAAGAGGCAGAAGAAGGAGAAGGATGACAGATGCTAATAAATAGAATCTTGACACAGCATTGTGAGGGGCAACTACAAGAAATTCAGTGTTTCTGAGAGCAGAGATGGAAGAAAGATGAGATGGGACATAAATACAAGCGAAGGTGGATTAGTTAAAGAATACAAGAGTATGGCCTTTAAGCATAGTTATAAAGTGACTGTTGGAGAAGACATTGATTCTAGAATCCCAAACAGAAACAGAACTATTGATAACTAAATTAAATATTGCCTCCATCTGGGCCTTCTTTAACTTTTCAGTCTAAATCAAATTCCCTGCCCCCCCCCCAATTTCTTTCATGGTACCCTATTCTTTTTAAAAATAGTACTTTTATTCTCTTCCCCTTCATGTTTTGAGATTAGTTTGTATTTATTTATTTATTTAATATCTGTCTCCTATGATAGATAATAAACCACAGGAGGGCAAGAACCTTATCCAATCTGTTTAAAATTACCTATTCAATGCCTAGGAAAGTGTCAGAAACTAAGTAGGGGTTCAATAAATATTGGATGAAGCAATGAATGGGTAGCAAGTGGGAATTTTTCAAAATCTGCTCTTGTACCAGTTTCTCCCAGTTAGGAATACTTGAGGGAGGTCCATTGCTGGAGTTTTTTAAGAGAATTACCTCCAGCACTTGTCCCAATTGCTTAATTCCCATGAAAGAGGTCCTTAGCACAAGAAGCAGATGCATGAAAAAGATGGTCTCTTTTCCTCCTGGGTGCTCTAGATGCAACTCTGAGTGATGCCAGGTGACAGGGTAGAGCTGGATGCATGCCAAAACAGAGTAGATGTAGAGAAATGTTGCTTATTTTTCTGAACTCACAAACTCAAAGCCTCTTAGCTGGATTGAAGAGGCTTGAGTGTTGGTGGTAATAGATAAAGACAGTATCTTCTTAGAATTTTACTAAACTCAAGGCCATTTGTCATTGAGTGTCATCTGAGAGGTGGTTTAGTTGCAAGACTGCAGCATGCAATTCAATCTGGCAGGCACTTGGATATTGTAAGAATGTGAATTAGATCTTGTACTACATCATTAGCTACCAAAGGGAGTGGGGATCACCCTGTTGTTTGGCTCTGACCTATCAATGTTAAGTATCTCCTTGCTCTACCACAGTGACTAGTTTTTTCACTTTAAAACTGTAAGGCAAATCCAGAATATTCCCCTTTGTATCCAGTGTTGTAAATTATGGTTCAATTAACTTCAGTAGAAGAAGTGGGCAGGACTAGAGATAAATACAGTACATGACAGTTTCTACTCCTCTTAAATGCCTACCTCTCTGTGAACAGAAACTGATTTCCTGAGTTCTTTTTCTACTTACATGCACTATCAACTTGTGTAACATATCAACTTCATTTCTCTCCTCTTAAATGCAGAAATCCACTTTCAATGAAAACATTTAATATCTGAATTATTAAATATAAGATGAAGGGAATAATACTTAAGAGTGCAGAGATCATCTTCACTCAAATGAATTCTGTAGGCCTGATGTTAGTTCATACTGAAAGTGCTTTGGGAATAATCCTTGAACATGAACAATGTCTTTTTCCCCCCCAGAGCTGGATTGTTGTCGTTTTAGGGATTCGAAGCAAAACATTTATTACTAATCTTAAAATGTGCAAGTTTTCATATTGAGCAAAGAATTTAAACAATGTTATATTTGAGACCTTTGATAGTCCTTAAATATTGCTGCTTTTAAGAAACATCACATAAATGCACCATCTCAGGAGTTCTTCTTTAGAGATTCAGTAAAATTAACTTTGACTCTCATAGAGTTGGGTTTAGTTTGATGCTATGTGGAACTGTAGCAGTAAAAAAAATCTGTTGGATTTGGGAATGAAAATTTCTGAAGTTATGAAAACAATAAAATATGTGCCTATAGAGGTCAGCAGGGAAAGTGTTGTTGGTAACAGTCAAACTGAAAATCCAGGTGGAAGATTCTACCTATGTGAACCCTATCCAGGATCTGTGGCTATTGTGAGATTTAAGTATTGGGGAAAAATTATTGTTTTATCAGTAATCCATGAATATTATATATCAATTTGGATACCTGCAAGATACTTAAGGTAGTAAGTTGAACAAATGATAGTGATTTGAGTAACCAAAGAAGAAAGTCCACTAAGTGAACTTTTAAAAAATAGACACTTGCAGGGGCTGGAGTGGTGGCTCAGTGTTTATAGCACTTGCCTGGCATGTACAAGGATGTGAGTTCAAAACTTCAGCACCATGTACACAACGAAGTGTTGGAGCAATGAAAGCTACATGAAAAATTAAATAAAAGTTGATTCCTTTTTTCTCTCTCTCTCACTGTTCCTCTCCCTTAAAAAAAATAGACACTTGGGCTAGAGCGTAGCTTAGTAGTAGGACACTTGCCTTGGGTATGTTTGAGGCTCTGGTTTTAATCCCCAGCACTGCCAAAAACAAACCATAACAAAAACTGGACACTTTTTACTAGGAATTCTCAGACCACATCCTCATCAGCAGAGCTGGAATGATCTATCACTGCCATGGAGACTGAATGAGAAAAGAGTAAAATAATGTGTACCAGGGCTTATTTTTAGAAGAATTAGAAATTCTGAAACATCTGATGTACCTTGTAGAAAATTAACCCTAGTCTGCACTTCACTTGCATGGCAATTAATTGCAAAGTGCTTTTCAATACAATAAGTGGAAAATTTTGCTTTATTTTTCTCTTCCAAAGGGCAGCTGGTTTAAGACTCTAACTCATGTGTCCAGAAGGAAAGAGGATAAAACTAAAGACTTAACATTTCCTGCGGAAAGATATTAGGGAATCTGTAATTTTTGCTTTGTAAGAGTTTAAAAATGTGGCTGGGAGGTTTTTGCTCTCATACTTTCTGAACTCAGCTGGGTAGTTTTACCCAGGTAGGCCCTTTCCTCCACAAGTTATAACCCCTTGGAGAGAAGTGGAAGAAGCCAGTGCTTACATGAAGGCAGGCGAGATTGTGAGGGGCACTTGAGGAGGGGAGAGCAATTAACTCTCTCCCTCAACTGCAGAGTACTAGGTTTCTCTTGATCTCACAGGAGACTTCAGCCAGTGGCCAGGATTCTTTTCAGTGAGTGAAATGGAGAGCTATGCGGTACTACCAAAGAGGAGACCCGCCCTGGTCTGGCGTTCATAGCGTTCATAGCAGCAGCAGCAGCAGCAGCAGCAGCGAGAGAACTTTCATAATGAGGCCAGTGGATAAAGGATTGAGATCCTTTACAGCAGAGGGAAGTGCAAATAGGGTGCGTCTGAGCTGATCTCTTGGAGCCACTTCACCTCTGAGCAGGTTCGGAGCTTTCAAGCCCCTTGAAGTTTAAAAAAGGCACTGATTTCAGTAAGAGATGTTTGCTGCACTGTGCTCAGCTGGAATGAAACGAAGGGGAGGAAAAGTAGCTTCTTTCTTGCATTCTGAAAGCAGAGGCCAATTGAATGGATTCTACTCAAACTGATTGCGTTTGTAGTTTTTGAAAAGAAAGAAAGAAAGAAAAAAAAGCTAAGAAGTTTAAATCCTATTCACTAAGTTCACAAAAACAAAACCCGGTCACAGAAGGACTCTGAGAAGTGCACACATCCTTACAAGAGCTGGACAATTTAAAACAACCTTCATTAAATAAGTCCTTTTCAAGCTGGATGCTTAGTATAATTCAGCAGCTCATACTTCTTTGCTTTATTTTAAGGGCTTTCTTTATGGTGGGCTAGTTTAACTCAACTGTTCAACATGATTCTGTACATTTATAAGGGTTTATTTATTCATTGAGTTAATAAACAAAAATCTTTTCCTATTTGCTCTTTAAAGAACAGAATGTATTTCTATCCTATAGTCTATTTGAGGAATAGAATATATTTCTGTAGCTCCCCAATTACTATCGTGTAGGGTAACATGGAGCACAGTGGAAACGTTGAAAAGTGAAATCTGGTTATTTTTGACTTGTTCGCTCATTCTGCTCCACTTGGTCAAAATGCACAGAACACTGATGGGAGCTCTTCTTGCCTCTATTTCACTTATCTTTTGCTCACATAAAACATTTTACTTGTATCTGTGCCCTTAATTCATTCAATGCTTTAAAGCGTCTTCAGCTACCCCATTCCCCTTTACATGTGCCTGCTCTAGCATTCTTGGTCTTGGTCTGAAGGTCTGAAGAGGTCAGGAAAATGGTTAGTATCTCACTTTGTAGAGGATGTGAGAGAGCACCTCATGTAGGACTGGGATAAACAAAAGCTTTTAGATAATGATGATAACGATGAGCAGGTGCCATCCCACTAGATATGAGGAAACTTATAAAGAGAGGGTCAAATGTGTGAGACACTGTCTGCTGAAATTTACTTTTAGGGTGATGGATTAGCTTGTTCAAGATATAAAATTACCAGTATGATGCTCAGGAACAGGACTACATTTAATTATGTTGTCTGAACCTGGCATTAGGTTGCATAATTAACATGCGGTGAAGAATTTCCAGTTTTACCTTATTTTCTAATGCACATGAAATAAACTGGACACTGAATGGCATTCATATTTGTTCATTAATTAGAAGTTTACATTTTAAAATTACATAATACATTCTTGTAGTCAATAGTTTATGATGTATGAGTATTCAATATGATGGTTCCTAATTCCAATTTATGGATTGGGATAAATGATTTCAAGGAGTTGAGTGCAACTGGAAACATCCCAGGCTAGCATCACCTACTGAGCTAAGATGTGAAGTGAAATTAAAGGTCACATTCCACGAGCCCTACATTACTAGTTAAACCAGAATACTTGGGTGCTACTATTTTTTTTTATCCCCACCATTCTTAACATTCCATTTAAATAATGCTAAAAATGCAAGTGTATTTTCAGGTATAAGCAGTGAGCCTGGTTGAAGAAAATAACGTGGTTCTCTATAAAAGTGTTATATGTGCTGTCTCTTATACTGTGGAAATGTCATTATAGTGAATGGCAAATTGTTGCTACACTTATTGGCAAGGTATGCACTTTACATGTATACATTTTGTATACCCAAGTCCTGTATACAAGCCAAATTGACTTTCTTCTTCAAAATTTGTAGATGTTGATTCCCAATATAAGCTATTTTGGCTTCATCCCTCTTTCTTCTACTCCTTTTACTTTTCTCCTCTTCCACATTAATATTATTAAAGTCACTGATACATCAAACCTAGGTTTGGGAGAAACCTGAGACATCGCCATCTCTAGGTCCACCTTTACAAAATACTCTCCCTACAACTTTTATTTGCTCTAAGCAAGTACAAGTTAATTGTGTTCCTCTCAAGGAAAATGGTGCAGTTTGTCTTATGGGAGTCTGATTTTTCAGTCTTTCTCTTTTCTTTCTTTCTTTCTTTCTTTCTTTCTTTCTTTTTTTTTTTAAAGAGAGGAACAACTTTATTGAGTTTTTCACATGGCCTCAGTTGCTCCAACACTCAGTTGTGTACGTGGTGCTGGAGTTTGAACCCGGGTCCTTGTGCTTGCCAGGCAAGCGCTGAAACCGCTGAGCCACTGCTCCAGCCCATCTTTCTTTTTTTTAAAGGGAGAGGGACAGTGAGAGAGACAGGGA
>PVKS010023054.1:0-32859 GCA_004027875.1 Aplodontia rufa
ATTTGTAATTATTATTTGCTGTTATGATCAGCATATTAATATTATAAAATATTACTATTTATTTCTTTAAATACCTTGCTTTATGTCTATTTTATAAATAATCTTACTTTTTTTAAATATACTTTTTTATGTATTGAATTTTTTTATTATTAAGAAATTTATTTGTTGAACAAACATGCTTCTAATGAAACAACATAACATACATATTCTGAAAATTAAATTTTCGCCTAAAGCCCCCACTAGTTACCTATCCTTATCCCTCCCCACCCCCTTCTCAATACATCTCTACTGATGCATTAGGTTGTATGTCATTACACCTTTTCAGGGTTTCATACATGAGAGTTGACAACCTTTTACACTGGCCAGTGTCTAGCTACATTCTCTACAGATGAGTGAAGACATTTGACCCTTGGTTCTCTGGGTTATGTTAACTTCACTTAGCATGATTTCTTCCATAGCCATCCATTTACTTTCAAAGGCTGCAATATCATTATTTCTAATAGCTGAGTAGAACTCCCTGGTATATATGTACCACAGTTTTTGGATCCATTCATTAATTTAGCTATTATAAATTGAACTGCTATGAACATAGACTTTGCTGTGCCACTGTAATGTGCTGATTCTAAATCCCCTGGAAAAATACCCAGGAGAGGAATAGCAGGATCATATGGTGGGTTCATCCCTAGTTTTTTGAGGATTCTGAGGTGACCTACTTTGGTATAATCATATTAGAGATATTAATAATAGAATTAAGGAACTACCAAGGGAAAGTGGCTCAGGTAAATATCCCAGGCTCACTTGGTCTCCTGAAAGTAGATATTCAATGACACAAAGCTATAATTAAAAGGCAAATTCAACTATAATAGAAATCAACTAGAAATATGTTCTGATTACAAAACAAATTATATTTAAGGCAGCTTACAATATCAACATCCATATATATACTTTCTTTTAAATAGTGTTCTTATGATACTACTCTCCTTCTCAATTATTTTTCAATAATTTCTTTCCTATTTAAAGTTTATTTTGTAATCAGAACATATTTAATTGATTTCTATTATTGTTGAATTTACCTTTTAATTATAGGTTTTTAGTCCATTATGTTTTGTTATTACTATTTATATTTAGTTTCAATAATTTATTATGGTTTTTTATTTATTGCATTTAGATTTCTCTTTTCTTGCCATTTATTGGATGATTCAGTATTTTATGATTCTGTTTGACATCATTTTTATATTTAAAAAGATGTCATATTTTTCAGTTAAGGATTTTTTTTTGCTTTTTTATTACTTGTTTTATAATTAAATTCTCCTTCTTGATTTCATGGATTTACAGTGACTGAAACCTTGGCTTCAGACTTTGTGTCATTGAATATCTACTTTCAGGAGACCAAGTGAGTCTGGGATATTTACCTGAGCCAATTTCCCTTGGTAGTTTCTTAGTTCTATTATTAATATCCCTAATATGATTATACCAAAGTAGGTCACCTCAGATTTCCAATATCTTTTCACTTGGTCCTTTTTGATTTAAGAATTTGAAAGTGCCTTGAAGGGAACACCAATTCAGAATACTTATTGCAATGAACTGACATTTTATTTTGTTTGATATGATGCACTGAGAAGGATTCAATACCACTTTGGATATGCATGCCAAAAATTCATGACATCAATCTAATCTTGTAGTAGCATTGCACAATTCAATTTGAAGTACATTTTACTATGAATGCAAGTTCCCCTTCAAAATATCAGTTACTTAATATAAAGAAACACTGAAGAACTATTACAGTTTAAAGAAAACTTTAGCTAAATCACAATTAAAGTCAGTGTTTGATCCTTAATTGAATGCTGAACAAGGAGGAAACTTTTGAAGGACTATACAGGGAAACTGTCAAAATTTGAATAAGGGCTATAGAATAGATAACAGTAATACATTAATTTGATTTTTTAAATTACCTGATTTTGATAATTATGCTGTAGCTATGCAATTAAAACCCCTTTTTATTATGTAGTGATGCAGTTAAGAACTGATCATGATAAAAGGAATAAATGTACATAACACACACACACACACACACATGAAGGGAGAGATAAAGAAATTAATTAGGGTCTTCAGTGTTGGCTCAGTGGTTGGATCGCTTGCCTGTCATGTGCAAGGACCCGGGTTCCAACCCCATCACCACATACACAGCTAAGTGTCCAATAAAACAAAGACCAGATTAAAAAATAAAAAGTTGATTCTCTCCTCTCTCTTTAAAAAAATAAATGAATTAAAGTTAAGGGCAATGTACAATTAATGGATTGATTTGGGTTATGGCTACATGTGAACTTATAGTATTATTTCAACTTTTCTTCAAGTTTCAATTTATAAAATGTTACATAAAACAAAATGAATCCCCCTTAAAAATAGGTAATAATTGCTTCATTTAAGTTTATTCTCTGAGCTTCAGCTATGATTTCAAAGTTTTTACTGAGTGTTGTGGATATTAAAATTAAAAAAAAGACTGTTTTCCTTAATCAGGCTATCTATCAACTTATGGATGAAACAGATAAACAAATAAAGTAAAATATAAGTTCACAGAAAGTTGAGATGGTGAAACTGAATGAGATGGTGTTGGTTGCTACGTTGTAAGAACAGTCAAGTTCCTGGTGCTGTAGGGTTAAGCTAAGAAATAGCAGGCAGCACCCATGAGAAAGGCACAAGCCTTTCTTCTCTCGTTCCCCCTAGGGGAGTAAAAGTCTTCTGCTTCTGGTGAAAGAGCAGCAAATACCATTTATCTTAGAGTCCAGGTGAAGGTGCACAGCTGGAGACAGGGAAGAGAAAAATAAAACAGCATGTCTCAGAAGAGAAGGAATAATAAACTGACTTATACCATTGGCATCCTGCAATGGAAAGTAGGACAAGACCCCTATGGGGGCCTCATCTGTAAGACCCAGGATCGGAGACTGATACTTCTATGGAACAACAAACAGCTCTGCCCCAACCCTACATATACACTTTCGCATGTATCTGGTACAGTATAAACAGAGGGTGGGGAGACTCTTTCAGAGGCCTGGGTGAAATAGGTGGATCTCAAGTTGGGGCTGCAACTGAAATTGATTAAAAAAAAATTCATTTGTCCAACCAACCCCAGCAGAAACACAGATAGAACTGATTCATTTGAAGACTGTGATTAAACTGAAGGTAACAAAAGCAGGAACAAAACATGACCTCAGCTCAGCTTAGATTGTCTCAATCTTCACCCTAAAAGCCCAGTGGAAGATGAGAAATGCTCAACTATATACACTAAAAAGGAGGAACTATATTAAACATAAATTAGGCCATCATTAGAAAGATATTTACTTTTAGCCAAATATAAACTGAAAAAAAAAACTGAAAAAAAATCTCTATTACTCCTGCAGAACAAGTTAAAAAAAATTTAAGATTAAAGACATACAATAAGAGAGAGAACCCCAATAATGAAAGATGGGTCAAAGATTATGAATATGGTTTTGATACAAAGGCCTATGAAAAGTTATTTTATATGTGTACGTGTTTCAACTTCTTTAAAAATTTACTATTTAAGGAAAAAATGCTAATGCCCTGTGCATTAATAGCATTAAAGATTGTGATATACCAGTAAGAACACAGAGGATACAGTGGTAATATTATAAGATAATATCATAAGTTCATATAATGCTCATGAAACAGTGAAAGTACCTAGTTAAAACTGGATATACAGCAACTACTAAAATAATTCCACAAAGAAACAATCAAAATGTCAATAAAGGATAGAAAATGAAATATGAAAACATTTGCCATGGTACACACATGTAATCCCAGCTACTTGGGAAACTGAGGCAGGAAGATCATAAGTTCAAGGCCAGCCTCAGCAATTTAACAAAACCCTGGGTATATAATTCAGTGGTAAAATGCTACTTCTGGGTAGCAGTACTATAAATAGAAAATAAATAAATAAATAAATAGAAAATAAATAAATAAATATAAATAAAAATGAGATAGTAAAAGCTGAGGATGGTGGCATGTGCCCATAATCCTATAGTACATTTTTAAGTGCAATGGTAGCCTGGGTTACATAACAAGACCTCATATCAAAAAAAAAAATAGAGAAAGGAGATATGAGGAAATCAAAATTTTTTCAGGAAAGTTTGTACTAAAGATAGCTTAACCTCAAAAATTCTATTTTCTACCTCATTTGGGAAACAAGGTCAAGCACAAAATGCATTTCTCCAATGTATGCTGAATGCACAGCTGAAGTTGCTATGATATGTTAACAAAATATTCTGTAGGTACCAAGTAGAAAGAGCCCTTTACTGACACCAGGATTTTTGTCATTACCCATTATGCAGATTGACTGTTTTGATAGACCCAGTGACTGATGATGGGAGGCTGGGTCTCACAAGGTGGGAACAAATTTTATTGTGTGTGAATTGGAAGAGAAATGAATGCATTTTCAAAATCACATTAGCCCTAAATCTAGAGAAGTTTTGAAGTTTTTAGTAATATTCTAATAGTCATTGAATGACATTTATCTTTTTTTAAATTAAATCAAATCAAATCAATTTTCAGCTTTTTATTAGTGCCTCATACTTGTACACAATGAGGGGATTTCTTGTTACATATCCTTACATGCACAAAATATACCACCATAATTTGGCCAGTATCCCTCCCCAGCACTTCTCTTTCTCACCTCCTTTCATACCCTGGTTCCTTTCTTCTACTGTTCTACCTTTGACTACTTTTAAACTTTTCCAATTTTTATTCATTGCATCAGGAATTACTTAGTATCCTTTTTTTCTTAAAGAGAAAAAAAGGAGTAGGAAATAGAGAGAGAGGTGGAGAGAGAGAGAGAAAGAAGTCAATTTTATTTATTTTCCACCTGTCCTTTGTTTTTTGGACACTGAGTTTTGTATGTGGTGCTGGGTTTTGAACCCAATTTCTTGTGCGTGCCAAGCAAGTGCTGTAACCACTGAGCACCACTCCAGGCCATACTTAGTATCTTATAGGTACAAAATACATTTTTTATTGAATGACAATTTGAACAATATTGAAATTGTAGGGAAAGACAGAAACCAATGGAAAATAAAAAGGAATTCTGGATATTATTTCCAATCCATACCATTTTTAATTATCTAGTTTGGCAACAGAATGTAATGTAACATTTCCCATGTAGTAAAAGGATATTCTCACACATCCATTGGATAAATTTTCATGACATGTCCTCTGAAGGATTTAAGCACAGCAAAGCTAATATGAATAGTATAAATTCAGGTTTCTGAAGCATACCTGTGTGTGTATACATATTCATAATTTCTTAAATATTCATAACTGATGAAAATGTAGATTGTTTAGTTTAAAAATAAAAATTTTTCATCAATGAGCAGTCAAAATGTTAGTAACTATTTCATCACTAAATATTACATATTTAAACATATATCCAATCACTAAACATTACATAGGAAAGAAGAAGGGGTAACCAAAATATTGCTTCTTGTAACCTAATTCTGCTCTTTCAGTAATAAGTCTTTCTGTAGCCACAAAAATTTAACAACATAGTTATGTCAGTATGGGGTGTGTTTCAAATATATTGATTTCTTTTGTGCTTAGTGAGCAACCTTTGGTTTATAATTTGTCTTCATACATAAATTAATCAACAGGGAAAGACTGTGTTCACCACAAGTCATGAGTCAATCTGTTTGTTAAATAAAATTCTCGTTGTAAATTAGTTCCTTAGCTGCTTAATTCATACAGGGGTCCCTAGTATGTTTTAGAATCTGTAGAAATCTAATTTCTGGACAAGAAAAGTAAAATTCACAACATGGTTCTACCTGAGTCAATGTGTGGCATCCCTTGATTTCATCAGGATATTATTTTGTCAAAATTTCTGTTTCAAAATACTCTTTGAAAGTCTCCATATAAGTTATGATCTCTATTATCCTAAACATGTCTTCGAAAACATTTTCTCATGTTCTCACTACAAAGTAATAAGATATACCTTTAAAACACTGATGTCTTTGAGTGATATGGTAGGGGTACAAAATTTGAGAAATCTTGAAAGTCTGTATTTCCCACTTACCCTACATCCCCACCACTAGAACAATACCAAATAGGACAGACAGAAAAACAAGGTAAACTGGCCCAAAAGACCCTTGATGAAATAGTGAACAAAAAGTAATCAAGTAATCCATCCCTGTTAACATAAGGACTGGGATGGAGTGAGCCATCTGGCCAGGTAGCTCCTGGACAAGGCTGGAAGGTAAAGAAAGGGTAGCAAGGAGGCTGGGAGGAGAGGCTTCAGACCCAGGGGGTCTGGCTTGGATCCAAGTGCCCACCTGGAAGCATCTAGCAAAGATCTTTCTGTCCCAGGTTCTCATCTACATGATAGGGATGACAATAGTACTTCTAGGATGATGTGAAGAGGAAATGAGTTTATGGAGGGAAACCTGTTGCTTTGGTTTCGTGTTAGCTCTTATGATGATAATGGTGTATCCTGGAAGCTTTCAATTCTTAAAAGCACCAAATTATACCTGACAAATTTTGGCACTGACGAAAGGTACTGCTTTCCTGGAATAAATGGAAGTTACCTGTGTTTAAATGAAACTAGAAACAAAACAAGACAAAGTAATCCAATACTTAATACTAATGTTGTGAAAAGCAGGAGTAAATATTTCCCTCTCTTAAGATCTCATCTGAGAGCATGAAAATCTACATATAGTTCCTTATATAATGAGCATGTTCTTAATAAGAGTCTCCACTGCCCCCAACAAACTGTGACTGTCACCAGTAAAAAGCACTGTATTTACCTAAGTCTCCATATGCATGTAATGATGCACATTAACATATTCTCTATGTTCTTGTGCATTCGTCAACAAAACCAATATTAGTATTTTAGTGTCTTTTCTTATAGTGAACTTAATAGAAGTGTTTTTGTAGCAGAGAGTATAATGTCCCTTGGATATGGGTGATGTTTTACTGTACATTACAATATTCTCCTAGTACAAGAAAGAGTGGCTGTATTAATGTGGTCCAATTTCTTTTCACAAGCCATCTATCATTGGAAGTTAAATAAATGGCTTTTGATGAGAGATTTAATCGTAAACTAAAAGGAAATGGAAGCTTTAAAGATAAGATTCAACAACAAGTAATGAAAGCATAGCTAGGAGAAGAGGAAAGGATGTGCAGAAGTGGGATCCTTCATGATTCTGCAAATCTAGGTTATCCCCCATAAAAAATAGTGACCATGGGGCTGGAGGGGAACCTCTGCGGTTGTGGCGCTTATGTGGCATGCACAAGCATGTGAGTTTGCACCCCAGCACTGTGTGCACAGCGAAATATGGGAGCAATGAAAGCCACATGAAAAATTAAATAAAATTGGTTCTTTCTTATTGTCCCTCTCTTTTAAAAAACAGAAAGAAAGAAGGGAAGGAAGGAAGGAAGGAAGGAAGGAAGGAAGGAAGGAAGGAAGGAGGGAGGGAAGGAAGAAAGGAAGGAAGGAGAAGGAAAAAGAAAGAAAGATTGAGCAAAGGATCCATCAGTATTTGCTCCTTACTATCTTAAACTGGTTAAACTAATACTATTTGTAGCGTTTATTCCCTTCTGTAATTAGTGATTCCCTAGAGGCTGGTATATCTCATGATGGTCAGAGTAGCTTCTCTTAAACATCAGTCCACATACTACTAAATTCTCATAAATGAAAAAAGGAAAGATTCATGGACCATTGGAGGAAATAAACAGATGAGAGACTCCAAGCCATTTCACAATCATTTGAGAATCACCCAGATAAAAAGTTAAATAAATGCTTGCACAACATTCTTTCAGCCCTCTGCTTTCTCTGTCCCTAGCAGAGCAATGAAAACTTCAAGATCTTATAATTTCTTTCAATATTTTCTTTTATATCTCTGAGGATTTTCTGTTTGATAAAAAATAATTAAAATAATTTAAGAACTCGAAGCCCTTTATAATTAATGCATACAATTCTAATAATCAAGTCTAGATATCATCTTCTTTTATATAGTACATTACTGTTCATTTTAATTTGAATTTTTCTGAGAAAACATTTAAATGTTAACATTGAATGCAAACATGGGTATCAATTCATATCACTCCTGCACCCTACTTTCCCAGCAAGATATTGTGAAGACCAGTGCTGTATGTGTCAAGAAAGAAAATAATCCCACTATGGGATTTACTTCCCAAAATTATCCTGGCCACTGACTCCTAACCAAATTCTCTGCCATAAAGTGGTTGATGTTTATACAATAGTCTTCTTTTATCTGCAGTTTCTTTGTGTTTTTCATTAATTATGGTCAATCATAGTCTGAAAATATTAAATGGAAATTTCCAGAAATAAACAATATATAAACAATTCATAAGTGCCATTCTGACTAGCATGATTGAATCTTCTTACATCCATCTCACTCCATCTCACCCAAAATGTAAATCAACTCAGCTCCTCCACCTTCTGTACACTTCCCACCCATGAATGATGTCAGAGCCATCTCTGTTACCAGATTAAAGATCCCAAAACCAGGGTGCTTGTGCTCAATAAATCTAATGAAGTCACCTAAGGCCACGTCACAATCCCCTTGTTGTTCACCACACTTCAATTCTTCACATAGGCAACCTATCATCTCACATCATGACAGGAATAAGAGCAAGTATAGCATAATGTGATATTTTGAGAGATAGGAACCATATTCACATAACATTCATTATGTGATTATAATTGTTCTATTTTATTATTTATTATTATTAATTTGTAAATGTGCATAATTTATAAATTAAACTTCATTAAAAATGTACATGTTGGAAAAAAACAAAGTATATACAAAATTTGTTACTATCCATGGTTTCAGGCATCCACTGGAAATCTTAATAAGGTGAAACTACCGTACTTGGTTGCAAAACCTTTCCTTGGCCTAATTATAAAGACTCCTCTTACACAAATGCTCTGCGTTTTCTTTCTAAAGAAACTTAAGAATCTTGAAATTCTATTGTGGTTTTTTTTTTACTATCATTAAAAGTCTGTGGCTAAAATTGCAACCCTAAATCCAAAGGTAAAAGTTCACTTAAACCTTCTCCCGTGCCAATTAAGTTAATGAATGCAAAGAGAAAGCTCCCCCTTAATAACATGGTTAAAATCTGGTATAATTAGGTTTTCCTAAAGATCCATGAATTTTAACAAGCAACTGAGAGTTTCGTGTTAGGTCATCCTTTGAATTTTTTTAAAAAACCATGACACTTTCTTCTTTTTCACAGTCTACTGGTATTAAAACAACCGTATGTGGTTTTCAAGAACTATGACTGCATTAACAGGAAAAAGTCCCAGGTTAAAATAGTTGTATGTGTTGATTTAAAATAAATTCATATTATACAAAATAATTTTTATTAGAGGGAGAAAATCATCCAACCAGTTGGTATAACTTCGGAATGGAGAGCAATGTTTACAAGAATGTGCTATTTAATGGTAATAACAGCCATAAATTACCATTTGCTAGAGTATACATTCCATTGTGTCTTTTATCTCACAGTTTTGTGGGTTTCAAATCCCTAAACTTGCATAATACAGGGAAACTAACATTCAAAGCAATCTTTATGAACAGTTTTTTCTGTTTCATAGCTTGCAGATAAGAGTTTCCATCTGCTGCAAAAACGTCTCTGTCAACAGAATCCAATTGATCAAAGAGTTTTTGTCAGTTACTAAAAGAGGGAAAAATCCACAAATTTGTGATTCTATGTTATCTCTTCCATTTTCTGTTTGCAGCTAATACAATTTTCATGCTTCCAAATTGTAACAATGGTTTAACATTTTAAGTACATTTTTAGCACATTATTGAGGGAACATTAGGAACATTTGCTTTTATTTCCTATTCTTTAGCAGCTCCTTGATAATTTTCACCACTACCTCCCAACCAGCTAAAGGAAATGCAGCCTTTGCTTTGCCTATGTAACTAGTCATGAGTTCTAGAACTCATCATCTATTTTTGAATGACTTAATAGAGATGAATAACTCTCTGCTTAGTTCTCCCCACCTCCACTTCCACAAGTAACAATGCCATGACATTTAGGCAAGGATCAGATTAAGATCAGATTAAGACACTAACACATTTGAAAAAAATTCTTTCTCTCTAAGTGAATTTAAAATACATTGTGGTATGATATGGAAAGAAAAATCTGAACACTTCTCTTTGCTGAGAATAAAATAATATGCTATGTGGAGATAGTAAAAATAATTACTTGTGAAAAAAAATAATTTTCTTTAAAAATTTAAAAAAAAAAGTATGTTCTGTTTTGATCCTGAAAGCATTGTGGCAAAATCTGATCACTTCAAAACACTCCTCTACATCACTTTAAAATAAATTCTAATACAATAATTTGCAATTTGTGTGGATGGTCCATTTAAACATCTCATTTAGTAGTCATTATCATGAATCAATTAGGAGAGAAGCCTAGTATCAACAAGTGTAATCATCCTGTAGAGTTTCGGTCACTCCTGTGTGATTGAACAGCTCAAGGTAAAACTGACCTTTTTGACCACTCTTCAATGTCTCCCCATTTCTTGAGGAATCAAGCCCAGGTTCATGCCTTTACAAGGCCTGTTCTACCTTATTCCCATTCTGCTCTTCAAAATTTAACCATATCAATCACTTTACATCATCTTCACCCATGACTCCACTACTAAGGAAGATCCCTCTTCTGGTTAATTGTACATATTACTGTTCGTATTTT
The DNA here is from genome assembly GCA_004027875.1 of Aplodontia rufa. Lineage (NCBI taxonomy): Eukaryota > Metazoa > Chordata > Mammalia > Rodentia > Aplodontiidae > Aplodontia > Aplodontia rufa. The sequence continues at coordinate 10,726 of PVKS010023054.1, forward strand.
AACATAAATATTTTGTTTCCAACAAAGCAATATATATTTCTCAATCTAAAAATTAAATGGGACTATTGGAAGACAAAAGTTTCCCATTTTTGCAACTCCCACGTCCCCTCAAATCTTGATCCTTTGAGCCCAGTGCAAAACGAAAATATGGGATCTGTTTTCTAAAAGTAGGGAGAAACATACTGTCATGGAGATTGAAATATAAAGAGTACATCTTTCTTCTGCAGTTTCCTTTTCAACTTCTTCCAGTGGTTTGTTTTTATTTGTAATTTAATGCAATTTCATATCAAGAAAATTCAGCTGGGCATGGTGGCACACACTTGTAATCCCAGGTATTTGGGTGGCTGTGGCAAGAGGATTGCAAGTTCAAAGCCAGCCTCAGAAATTTAGCAAGGCCCTAAGCAACTTAGAAAGACTTGTCTCAAAATAAAAAATAAAAATGGGATGAGGATGTGGTATAGTGATTAAATGTTTCTATGTTCAATCTCTAGTACCAAAAAGAAAGAAAAATTAAAAATTTAAAACTTTAGAGTGTATCTTGACATTCATTTTTATCACACTATGACAATAATAACTGCACATACATAATTGCTTGCATCTTCCCAGTATAATTATATAATAAGTTTCTTAAAGTAATAATCTTCAGGTCATGACTTTAAATCTCACAACTATGGAAGTTAGTATGTTATAGTTACATAATGACTTTTTTTTATAATTGTTTTCACTGAAGTTCATAACTGCTTTATTTTCTTGATTTTCTCTTAACTTTCAAATCTACACTATAAAATTTCTTAAATTAGAAGTTAATCAGTATTTGTTTCCTACTTGGGGTTTGACTTTCCAGCTCTCTAGATTTGTTCCTCATGTTCTCTAAACTTCCTACTGGAATTCTCTTCTTTCTTCCATATTGAAGCATTTGTTTACTGGATGACGTCCCCTCTACCTTTTTGAATTATGGTATAATGAAGACACTATTCACTTCTTAAGAATAGAAACAAGAGGTCAATATTCTGAGAGCTTGCCTGATTGAAAATACCTTTTCTCTACTCCCCAAGCTGATTGGTGATTTGGGTTAAATAAATTAAGGTAGAAATAACTTTTTGTCTGTACTTTAAGGATAGTGTCCCGTTGCCTTCTAACTTCGGATGCTACAGTTAGAGATACAAACCTTTCCTACTCCAGTTGTTGCTATATGATTATTTCATTTTCTCTCTGAAAACAATTACAAAGGAAGGGTTTTAGTTTTGCAATATTTTAGAGATGTTTCAATGTTTCTCTAATATCTTCTTGCTTGCATGACTTTTGATCGTGAATCTGCCACTATCATTATCGGTGTGTGTTCCTTTGTGTAGAACAGTTTTTTGCCATCATTAGTTTTGAAGAGTTTGATTAGGATGAAAGACAGTCCAGGCTTTTTTTTTTCTTTTTAATGTGTCTTTGGCCTAGGATTTATTGAGATTTGTGGATTTGTAAATTTTTAATTTTTACCAGACTGGAAAAATGTTCATCTACTATTTCTTCAAATATGTTGTGTTCTTCCTTGGTCCTTTCAGAAACTCCAGTTACATGAGGTTAGGATTATAGGTTACTACAAGTTGTCCTGGTTTTACTAATGCTCTGTGCATTTTTAAAAGATTCTCTTTTTCCCTTCGTGCTTCATTTTAGGTAGTTCCTATTGTTATATCTTTTGGATTTCCTGTTTGGTACTTCTGCAATATATAATCTGGTTTTTTGTTTTTTTTTTTTTAAAGAGAGAGGGACAGTGAGAGAGGCAGAGAAAGAGAGAAACAACTTTATTTAGTTTTTCACATGGCCTTAGTTGCTCCAACACTCAGTTGTGTAGGTGGTGCTGGGGTTTGAACCCGGGTCCTCGTGCTTGCCAGGCAAGCGCCGAAACTGCTGAGCCACCGCTCCAGCCCCAATATATAATCTGTTATTAATCTCATCAAGTGTGGTTTTTACCTCAGATATTTTAATTCTCATTTTGAGGAATTTGATCTGGATCTTTTATGTGTCTTCCATGTCTGTGTTTGTTTTTTCTTTTGTTTTTTTTTTTCTTTTAAAGAGAGAGAGAGGAAGAATGAGACAGAGAGAGAAAGAGAGAATCAACTTTATTTAGTTTTTTATCTGCCTTTGTTCTTCCCACACTTAGTGTGTATGGGCTCTGGGGTTCAATCCCAGTTCTTTGTGCATGCCAAGCAAGTGTGATGCTGCTAAGCCAAACATGTAGAATACAATTATGATAAAGAAAAACTTTGCATCCTTGTTCATTAGTACTAATGTACAAGTTACTTCTCGGTCTATTTTGATTTATTTTTCTCTGTATTATGAGGGTCTTTTTCCTCTTTCTTTTCATATCTGCTAATTTTTTTGGTGGATGCATCCTGTGTGAATGTTTCCTTGCAGAATACTATTTTTATGGTTTCGTTACTCTAAGTATTGCTAGCATTGGTTCTGTGGTATTGTTTAGTTATTATTTATTCATTTATTTAGAGGTGCTGGGGATCAATTACAGCACCTCTTTCTGGTTTAGCTACTTAAGAACAATTGAATCATTCAGCTTCTTGGGGTTTTTCTTTTTAATCTGTTTTTTGTACCAGGGATTGAACCCAGGGGCACTTAACCACTGAGCCACATCCCCCAGTCGGTTTTTTTATTTTTTATATTGAGACATCAGCTTCTTGCTTTTAGGGGACTATGAGTTAGGACCAGAGTCGGACTCTGCTTAGGACTACTCACAACCTTAGGGAAGACATGTCCATGTGCTCTACTGAGTTCACTACAAACCTGGAGGTTTTCCCAATGATGGAATCAGGCACTATGGCCGGACTGTTACATCTGTTCATTTCAGGTGATTTTTTTTTTCTGGCTTCAGATTGCTGCCTCAGGCCTATGTGTTAATCAGTACTGGGCCTGAACACTGGAGGTACATTCTTTGTAGATAGCCAGCCCACCAATCCCTCTGGATTGTTCTCCCCAGACCCTTGGTTCTTCTCTCGCTGCCAGGGAGTCTGCCATGCTCTACCTCAATTTCTTCTCCATGTGTCAAGCTCAAGGCAATAGCTGGGCTTATGATAGAACTTCTCTCATTTGTCAATTTGGAAATATGTGTCCTTTGTTGTGCCACGTACATTGTCTTATCTACTACTGCATATATTTTGCCCTTGTTTTGGTGGATCAAAGCAGAGGATAAATCTATTCTTTGTTGCTGCATTCTGACCAGAACCAGAAATCTCTCTTACCATCTCTTATGTTTTTCATGCTAAAGAATTTATCTGACACTCTTTTTCCTTCTTCCCTTCCTCCCTCTCAGCCTATTTTGCTGCTGGGGATTGAAGTTTGAACCTCAAACATGCTGAGCCACTGAACTACATCCCGGACCCTGGTTCTCTTTTCTATGCTTTCATTTTATTAAAAAGAAAGTTGGATAGAGTGAGAAAGAGAGAATCAATTTTGTTTATTTATTTTTTATCTGGTTTTAATTTTTCCAACACTTAGTTGCTTATATGGTGCTGGACTTTGAACCCCAGTCCTATCACATGCCAGGCAAGCACTCTACCTCTGAGCCACTGCTCCAGCCCTGGTTTCCATTTTTTTTTTTAAATGAAATCACTGTTTCATAATCAAGGATTAGTTTGCCTCTGTTTCAACTCTTTTTCCTATTTCTTACAAAGGAACTTATTACTCTATTTATTTTGACATTTTTCTTTCATTTGAATTGTTCTCCTAAAATATCTAGTGACTCTGATATTTTAGACCATATTTAGTATAAGGGCATTAAAACATTTTGTGTTGGCATAATCCTACTGTAAGATTTTATTACAAAATCTCAAAATGTGATTAATAGAGATTTTTCTCTCACAAAGTGAACCTTCCAGTATCCTGGCTGAAACTAAATACCATGAATCTAAGACAGAAAGAAAACCTGTGGAAGAAACATTTACCATTTCTATGTGAATTTACACTTCATTCCCATTTTCAGTACAGCCCCTGGCTCTGGTGACCTGGTATTTAAAGACACTTTGCTTCAGCTACTCTTGAGAATACATTTTCAGGACTTTATTACTATGTTATGGGAAAGTTTGTTGACTAAGTGGATAGAGAAAAGGATCTGCCTTCTAATTATTCATTATGAAGTAATTCAACCAAACGTGTTTTCAGATTTATTTATTCCCTGAATTTTGAATTCCTTCATATTCCTAATTCTTGATATATGTAGAAGAATATAATTCCAAAATTATAATTCTTGAGACTTTCTTGGATTTTTCTGTACCAAATTGCTTTCTAATGGTTTCTGGTCTGCTGGCATAGTCTTAGGTTTCTCTGATGAGCTACATCAGTTAATACTCCTTAATTCACTTTTAACATACGGCTGAGGTATCTAGTAACTCAACTGTCAAAATTTTTCCTCCAAGGAATAATACCCAGTCTTGACTGTTTGGCTATTTAAACCAAATATCATAAGCTGGGGACTTAGAAGCAATAGTACTTTATTTATGACAGTTCTGGGGACTGAGAGGCCCAGGAAAAATGTGTCTGCCGTTTTATGTCTAGTGAGGACTCTGAGATTCATAGATCTTTCTTTTAGAAGTGCCATCAATTGATGGAAGGAGGTATACAGCTCTCTGGATCCTCTTTTAACAGGCTATTAATCCAATTCATGAGGCCTCCACTCTCACAACCTCTTCACCTTCCAAAAGTCCCACCTCCTAATATCAATACATTTGGGATTGTGTTTCAGCATATGACTTTTGGAGAGTCACAACATTCAGACGATACCATACCAATGCTTATATCACTCTACATTGAAGTCTAGATAACACTTTGGAAAATAACAGAGATAAATATCTGTAATGTATTAGAAATAATTGACTGGAATTAATAATCCAATTTTCATCTCTTGACTCTGACATGTCTTAAGAAAGCCTACTATGTTGGAAATCATCCAACTCTTTTTTTCATGAAGATATAAGAAAATATGCTTCTCAGCCTCCATGCATTTCTGGTCAGTGGAATGTGACGAGCATGATGTGTGACACATGCAGACTGAGGCAGTTGCCTGGAAGAATTCTCCAGCCTCTGTCACCTCAGGTTTAGGAGACCAGTAGGTGGCCAGCATCTCATAGACTGGCTCTCCGAATGTCTGAATGATGATGTGGGGCAAAGTCCCCACAAAATCTTCTGTGGACCTTCCACAAGAGAGAAGCATACTGTTATATGTAAGCCTTGGGAGCTGAAGTCTAATTTATGTTGAATAATACTGACTCCCAAAGAAAGAGTTGAGTATCCACAGAATCTTTATTTTTCTTATTATTTATCAATAAGCCTTGTAATTGTCTATTTTCCAATGCTATTTATCCACTAAAACTCTTTGAAGGCAGAGGTAGAACCACATGTCTGTAGTTACTCAGAGTATATTGGCTAAATAGGTGAAGTACAGGGTTTAAGTAAGTCACTGTAACATATTGAGTATAATTGATGCTTATAATTACAATGACCATAAGGATTGAAATAAGGTAGACATATTAGAAGTGAAAATAAAATATAACAATATCATGGCATTTGTGTATAGTATCTGGGGGAAAATCCCTAACTATTGTTTTCTTTGACTTCTAATTTATTTATGTTGGAAAGATTTATTGTACACTTAGCAACTATATGCTATGCTTCTACCTAGGATATGGCCCTAAGAACAAAAGTGAGGAATTACATGTAATTCTAGGACTGACAAGCTTATCTTGGATTTCAGCAGGGAAATAACATAATAGAATTTCTTTATTAAAAATGTATTCCATATCTGTTAAACACTTGCTGGAACGATTTTAATGCTACCTTCTGTATTGGATAGATTATGTCCACATAATAATGTATTTGTCTATAAGTTAGTTGTTGAAACACTAAATTGGGATAAAGTTCTAAATATGTTAGCTCCAAAACTTTATGTGGCAAAATGTTTCCTTGTCTCCTACTCATCTTATATTTCTATTCCATGGAAGTTGATTCTTACTCTGATAAAAGACTCATTCATTCCTCAACAAGTATGTACAATTTTTTACCTGACTAATTTTGACAAACATACTTTGATTCAATGGTTTATTTGTTTTGTATTCAGGATTGTAACTCGTTGAGAACAGAGCAAACAAAATAGCATATCTTTTGCAGTGACTGATTTGGCAGGAATAATTTCTAAGAATAGTGTAAATATTCATTAAGTACATAGATGATTTATATGATCAAGCATATGAACCCAGAAAAGTCTTGATTAACCTAATCTCTGCCTCATAATTTCTACATTCCTTTTAAATATTCAATATTTATTAAATGCACACTATGTGCAGATCAGATTTTAAGTTTGGGGGACATAAAAGAGACAAAAAAACAGGGAAAAATTTCCCCTCTCATGGAGCTTTGCAATTCTAGAATACAGAGATTAGACTTTGACAAGTACTACAGGTAATTTAATTTAAAAGGACAAAAAAAAAAAAAAGACCACAAGGAATGCTAGGGGACAACAATGTTGCTGATGACAAGGGCAGTGATTGTTTTTTTTTCCTTTTAGTACTAGGGATTGAACACCGGGTGTTTTAACACTATGCCACGTCCTGAATCCTTTCGATTTTTTTTTTTTTTGAGACAGGGTCTCACTAAGGTTTCAAAGTTATCATTATTAAGTAGCAAAGCTGGCCTAGAACTTGCAATCTTCTTGCCTCAGCTTCCTAAGTTGCTGGGAATACAGGTATATGCTATTGTGCCCAGATGACAGTGAACGATGTGAATGATGATTTCCCTAGTTTAATACTCTGAAGTCTTACAGTATCAATGGATATCTCACAGAGTCAGTAAAACACTGAGTTAGTATCATTATAGAAAGTGCAAGTCTATGTTCCTGAGACTGCTTATCTACCGTTTCTTTTGTTGTACATCTTTAAAATAATGGTGATAATAGGAGATTCATAACTACTCCTGGATAATTCCTGTGCAACATACTCTAAATAATATATTTGAAATGCATTGACATATATATGCATGTATATATATTCACTTTATCTATATATTCATTGTATGGATTATTTGAAGGCTAAATAATTAAAATGACTAAAGTGGTATCAAATTATTTAGAGTTAAATTCAGAAATGGAATTCACATTTTGTTTAAGAATTCAGTAAGTATAACAAGCATGACTTGCACAAAACTGAGAAGGTGCTTTTGTGATGACTCCACATGTTATTTAATATTTTGATGTAAATATTCAAGATTTACAAGTTTCTATGGTGGCTACTACTTCACTTAGCCTTGACTTCAAGTGAGTAAAAATTGGAAGAAAAAATTTAGGGAAATTTGTTGGGTTGATGTACTCAGCCCCTCACTAGCAGGGAACGAGGGATCCTGTCCACGGTGGGAAAGGTGAGCGGGCCATGGGTGCCCATTCCCCAGCCTTCCCTGAAGACAATCAGACACCACAGGGAGTCAGGTCAAGCAGGAATTCGTTTATTAGCAGTCACACTCAAGCTTACATAGGAACCCAGGGAAAAGTGGAAGTGCATGAAGCCTATAATAGTAAAGGTCAACTTGTTTTTATGTTTTTTATGGGACCAAAAGGCCTGTCAATCTGGTGGTGTTCTTTGATTGGCTTAGGCTTTCACAAGGTCACAAGGTTGGCCCGCCCTCCCCTGGGCTTCTCAGCGCCATCCTTGTTGCACCCTATAGAAATTTTCTTTCAATTATTATATTTCTGCATGATTTCATAATGTGCCTTTTTGGGGTACCAGTTTTGACCTTGGAGGATCCAATGCTTGTTTTAGATGCTCTGATTTCTTGATTGATGTTATCCAAGTCACAGAACCTCCTGCTTGGTTTCTTCATCTGAAAACCAGAGGTAAGAATTTCCTGCTATTGCCATTAGGATCAAAGTGTAAAGAGCTCTAAAGCCTTGGCATACAGAAGAACCAAGTTGTAGTAAGACAGTATCACAAGACACAGTAACGCTAAGATGACCAGGTGCATGAAGTACTTTCCCTCTCTCACCAAAGCAGTTTATCCCACAAGACACAACTGTTTCCTCCTGACATTTTTCAAGGTCAAAGTCAAGTCATCCATTATGTTCTGCTGGTTGCTCTCATCCATTGTCTCATTGTCAAAATTTTGAAGTCAGGGATAGAAACAAGCAGAGGACAGCTGCACTGCTAGAAAGGTAGCTGTGCACTCTACCTTTTTCAAGCCTTTCTCTGTCACACCACTATTCTGCATTCATCATTTGTCAGTCTCCAAATTCAAATGGACAGTTAGGTATGAGCACATATAGCATGTGTCGACAATTTAACAAGTGATTGGCAATGTACGTGGTCAAAGCACATGGTTCTTAAGGAGGAGAGCTTTGACTCAGATGGGGAGAAAGTTATAACATATGAATCAGCCACAATTACTCAGAAATATACATTAAGAATCTAATAGATGATCACCAATGTAGGAGTTATCAGGTGCATCTCACAGGTATGCAAGATGAACTACATTTCTAACCACCCTATTCAATCCCACGGAGTAGGTGCTGCTCACATTGTCCATCTATTTCTTTCTTTCTTTTTTTTTTTTTTTTAAGAGAGAAGGACAGTGAGAGACAGACAGAATCAATTTTTTTGAGTTTTTCACATCATGGTTTCGTTGCTCTGACACTTAGCTTTGTATGTGGGTGCTGGGGTTTGAACTTGTGACTTGAGCATGCAGGGCAAGCGTTGTAACTACCAAGGCACCGCTCCAGCCCCTTGTCCATCTATTTCTATCTTCCTATCTCTAGAAATGTAGTTGAGACTGTCTCAACTTTCCAGTTTGAACACTAATTTAAAATTATTTAAAAATATACCTTTAGTTTCCATCACATTCTTTTTCACAAGTTTCTGAAACAGTGGTTCTAGATTGCAGCAGTCTTCACACCTTCCTTTTACTACAAGTATTTTAACACTCAAATTTCTCTCTGAAAATGAAATGTGAATGCATAGGTAATAATTTACCTAAAATATATTTTTAAAAATCAAGAGAAAGCCCTAAATATAATACAAATAAAAGATATAATTAAATAATATACATTTCAGTTTGAAAATACTTTGGAGGCACTACACAGGAAACACAAGGAAATGAAACGGTAAAAGCATTTGTATGTAGACGACTCATTCGTGCACTGGCTACAAATGCAATCTGATACAGGTGTGTTGCATTGGCATTCAAACATTAACATTGCTATTGATGTGATTTTTCTGAAATAGTAAATATCTCTTGCCCAACAAAATAAAAATTTTCTTTGATTTACATGAGGTTGGCTTTCCTGAAAATTACAGTGATGTATATAAAAGCATGCAAAAAGATATTTGTTATATGTTTAGGGAGTTGGTGTGAGACCATGAAAACTACCAAAGGCCACTTATCAATTTCTTTTAAAAATATATATGATATCCAATGGATATTTCAGAAGCTGGCTGTGATGTAGGAAAAGCATCTTCGCGACTTAGTACTGTCCTTTAGATTGCCAAATGCCTAGCTTTCCTGACTCACCTCTCTACTAGATATCAGAAGTGCCTTACAATTATTGTAAAACCAAATGGGTAGAAATACCTCCAAAGAGCTAGAGAGGTGGCTGCGGGGTAGAGTGCTTGCCCGGCATATGCAAGGACCTGGATTTGATCCCCAGCCCCAATACACAACTAAGTGGAGAAAAAACAAAAACCAGCTCTTTCTCTCTCTCTAAATCTCTCAAAGAAAGAAAGACCTCCAGTGCCACCTAGGAAGCAGCAGTGTTGTTCTGAGAATGCGTTTTATGAAAGATATAGTTTACACAATGATTGCATGTGTCCACTTTCATTCATTTCTCAACACAGTGAATCCAGCTTTGACCTTCACCATTTCTATGCAATATTCTGCTCTATGGCATGATATATTTCACCATTCATTGTTTTATTTCTATGTGCTAGGGTTGCTTTCAAATGCTGTGAAGATACTGCTACAAGTCTTTTTTTTTTTTTTTTGAAATTTATTTTATTCATGTCAGGAATCTCCGTGTTGAAAGGAATGGAATTTCTAAGATACCTCAAATTTAATATTCATTGTAAAACATTTTCATGAGTGAGTCTACCATTGTACACCTCTTTAGCAAATTATGAGTTGTTTCACGTAGCCACTGTCATCTATTGTTTTCCACATAGTTATAACTCATGGTAGCTTTAATTTAAATTTTCCTGATGACTGATTTAAAGAGTATTTCAGTGTATGTGTTGGTCACTTATATATCTTCTTATACATAATTTATTTCCAGGATTACACTCATTTTAAACTGGACTGTTTGTTTTATTACTCTTGCAGGCTAATGGTTTTTCATTTTATATTCTTGACACAACTCTGATGTCTACATTTGTAAAAAGTTTTTGTCCCCAATCTCTGGTTTGACTTTTAACTTTATTTTTTTACATGTATTTATTTAAGGTGCACAACATGTTGTTTTGAAATACATATACATAGTGAATTATTACTAAGTAAATAAAGCTATCCGCACAACCTATATTTATCTATTTTTATGTATGTTAAGAGAATTTAAAGTCTACCCTCTCAACAAATTCTCAATATACTATAATGTTATTAATTGCAGCCTTTTTCTGTATATTAGTTCTCTTGTTTTCATCCTGCACAAGTTTGTACCCTTTGACCTTCTTGTCTCTATTTCCTCCCTCTTCATCTAGTAATGATTATTCCTCTGTCTGATTCTGTACATTCAACTTATTGGTGTTGTTTCATATCAAAGTGAGGTCATATAATATTTTTCCTCTGCCTTATTTCATTTACCATAATGTCCTATAGGTTCATCTATTTTGCCATAAACCGAAGTATCTCTTGTCTTTTTTTTAAGGCTGAATAATAATTTATGTATTACCACAATTTCTTTAGACATTCCTCCACCAACTTAGAATATTTACACATCACTGTTATTGTGAATAAGGTGACAAGAACATGGGAGCTCACATACATGCATAAGATACAGATTTCATTTCTTCTAAGGTATACATCCAGAAATTGGGTTGATGGATCAAATAATACTTTTGTGAACAAATTATTTTTGCATTTTCATTCTTTTTTCTGTACAGAAGATTTTTAGTTTGATGTGGTCCCACTTGTCTTTCTTTGCCTAAATTTTGATGTGTTATTAAAAAATACTCCTAAGGCCAATATCAAGGAGGTTTTCCTTTTTCCTTTGTTCTATAATCTCAGGTGTTATGTTTAGTTTTCAATTCATTTGGAGTTATTTTTTCTGTATGACTTAAGAGTCAAGTTTAATTCTTCTGACTGTGGATATCATTTCTCAACCATTTATTGAAGAGAACTTCCCTTCCCTAATGTGTTTGCTTGGTGATCTTGTCAAAAATTAGTTGATGTTATTTGATTGAATTGATTTCTAAGTTTTATATCATTCCATTGGTCAATGTTCTTATTTCTATGCCAGTATCATACAGTTTTAATTGCTAGATTTGGTAGTCTAATTTACAATCAGAAAGCATTATAACTCCAAATTTTCATTTTTAAGATTGTTTTGGTCATTCAGGATCCTTTGTGATTTCATATAAATTTTTGAATTTTTTAAAAATTTCTGTGAAAATACCATTGGAATTTTGATAGGGATTATGTCAAACTTGGATCACACTTCAAATAGTCTGAATGTTTTAATAATATTAATTCCACCTCTTCATGAACATGGGATGTCTACCTCTTTACATGCATCCTCTTTAATTTCTCTCATTAATGTTTCATAGTTCCTTATAATGTTATATTTTATAATATCTAATTTTTTCTTTATTAAAATATGGCCTTATTACCTTTTAAATAAAGGCAGCATTCTATTTTTATGTAATATCCTATGTATTTCTAAGGAAATTTAGTGGCTATCAAGGTGGCACTCTGTCTCCCCAATTATTTGTTGATGAGTATACCTTTCCTTATTGTGTTTGCTTGGGGACTTTGCTATCTAAGTATTAAATCTTTCTTTATCCAAAATAATGACAAAATTTGTCATTTTCTAAACTTATATAGTTTTAGTCTTCACTTAAGGTCTATTGCAATTTGATTCAATATTTTTATATGATATAAGACCCAAAAGTTTTTTACCCCTTCATTCAGATATCCAGTTGTTGCGGTAATATTACTGGAAAAGATCTTAATTTTCTCCACTGAATTATGTTGTCAGATTAGAAAAAACATAACAAACATGGAGTGTAGCACTATTCTTGTGTTCTCTCCACTACTGATCTATTTGCTATTTCAATGAAAATTACTCACTAGCTTAATTACTACACATTCTCAAGAAGTGTTAAATATCCAATATTGTCATTGGAAGAAAATTCCAAAAAAGAAAATCAAAATCAAAGGACTGAAAACATGAAAGTTCACTATCTTGCATCATCAATATGCTTCTTATTAAAAAATTAAATGGTTCTTATTTAGGATTATATCTTATTCCTTCTTTCTATTTTTTATAACACTGTTTTGGAAATACATTATAGTTGCCAATAATAAGATAGTTTCTGAATACCTTTCACACAGTTTTCTTCCATAAATGCTACAAATCACTAATTAATCATCTGGGCTTGTAATTTTCTTTATTGAAGTTTTAGACTGAAATTTAAATTTCTCCCATATTACTGAAATGGTTTGATTCATTATTTTCTTTCTGAGTGTGTCTGATTAGATTGTATCATTGAAGAAATGGGCATAGATGTAAGGTTCACCTGAGTTTTCTAGTTTATGATTACTGAGATTTTCATAATATTCTGTAATCATCCTTCTAAGGTTTATTGTGTTATAATCATGTCCTTCCTTTCATTTCTATTGACAGTTTACGTTGTCTCTCTTATTTAGTTGTCAGTGTGGCTACAGGATTACCTATTCTTTTTTCAAAAGAATAACTTTGGTTACATTACTATTCTGTACTGTTTTTTCTATTTTCTATGCCATTGCTTTATGCTTTTATTTTCTTCCATTTGATTGTTTTAGGGTTAGAATTCTGATTTGAGACCCTCTTTCTTTAATTATATGAAGATTTATTGCTATTAATGTCCCTCTGATGTTTTGGCTACATACCAAAAAATTTGATTTGGCCATATTTTCATTTTCATTCAGTTTAAATAGTTATAATTTCCCTTCATTTTTCTTTCTGATGCATGGGTTATACAGGAATGTATTGTTTAATTTTCAAACATTTGGTAATTTTCAGATATCTTTGTGTTATTTTCATTTGTTATTATTCTGGAACATTGTTTGTGTGATTTATATTGTTTTAATGCTTTAATTTATTTTTTTGAGTGATGCCTAACATTTGCAACATTTAGAAGGCATAATGTGATGGTTTGATTCATTAACATTGAATAGTGGTCAATTCAGGGCAATTATCACATTTAACAACTTAAACGTCTATCATTCCTCTATAAAAAATATACTTAAATTTTTCTCTGTTTTTTAATTTAAGCTATGTTTAGTTTTTCCACGTAGGGATTTTGTGTCACTCCCTGAGGAGCATAAGCTGACATTTTGCATATCAAATGTCATTAGGAATAATCAGTGTTTAAATGTACAACTGTAGTTTTTCCCCTTCATGACCACCACTTCCCTGTGCCTAAACACTGTTCTAGGTGTTTCTTCTATTTTTAGATATGTTATGCATTATTTTTTTATTATCTTTATCCTGTTTTTTCGGTAGAACAACAATGTTTGAATTTCATTTTATTATTGATAATGTAGTTCATATTGGAGAATGTTCCATGCGCATTTGAAAATGTGTGTTCTGCATCTGTGTACAGACTTCTATAAATTTTAGATAAAGCCTGATCATAATTTTGGTCAAGTCTTTTTCTCCATATTGATTTTATTAATACCTCATCTATTAATTGCTGAGAAAAAAGTAGGAAGTCTCCAATTATAACTTTGTATTTCTCTATCAAGTTCGCTGGATTCTTTGCTTGACTGTATTAAAATAAGCATCTAGATGAGCCTGACTCTCAGTACATTATGTGTGTATTTATTTTTAGCAATTCTTTCAATTCTAATTTATATCACTTTTCTAAAATTATCTATCTGCTTTTGCATACTATCTACTTTTGCCATGAACCCATTTAACACATTCTGTCAGATCCAACTTCTGTACCATATTGCTTCATAAGTGTTTCAATTTTTTCCTTCTTTCCTTATACACATCATTAATTTTTATTGAAAACTAGATAAATTGTGTTGCTCAAAAGTGATTGAAATAGATAAATCATGTGATTGGAAATGTCCCTTTTTCCTACCAGATGTTGATGTGAGGAATCAGTTCCTCTAGTCAGGAGTTGAGCTGCATCTGATTATTGTTTAGGTTACCTTCAATACAGCATAGTCTTCAGATTTCTTTAGGAAGCCTTCTGCCTAGTGTGGAAGGTTCCTTTCTAGGCTTTCCTCTGCTTCTTACACATGTCCTCCCTTAGTCTCTTAGCAGTCTGACATATTTCTTTCATATTTAATATTTTCGCTGAAAGGTAGCTATTCTGTAATGCTTTTCCTACCTTTATGTGACTTTATATTTTCAATTGAAAATGAGATATAATTGTTCCTTCATGTGACCCTATTTTTCCCTACACCACATGCTTCATTTCAATACAGAAAGAAGCTTGAAATAAGTCTGTAAAATGTAAAAGAAGTATTTCATTAAAAACTTTGCAAGACGGAAACAAGCAACACAAATTTAATAAGTTTTTATGATTTTTTGGTGGGTGGCTTAGTGATTCAATGGCTTACTTTAGTTTTTGTGGACAGGTAGTGGTCCTCAAAGCTCTATTTCTGTTCATTAAATCATTGTTTAATATGTTTAACCTGTTCATGTGTTTTCCAACCTTCAATGATTATTTATAATTTAATTTTAGAATTTCTATTTCATCATTTAAAATCAAGTTGATAGTCTTCCATAGTTTCCTACTCTAGTATCATGATTATCCTTTGTTTTATTCTTTATAGCTTTTATAAATTTACATCTCAGAATTGTATTATTATTACTGAGACCTTAATTACTAACAAATAGTATTTTGAAAGCTTTCCCTGCTTATTCTTGTTCATGGTGGTATAATATATCATGTTTTTGAATTTTGTTTTGCAAGTGTGTGTTTAGAAGAATTTATTTGTGAAATTCTTTTTAAGGTAAGAGGCTGTTTCTGTCAAAAATAATGTTCTCTCATACTTTGCTGCAGAACCTGGAAGTCTTTGAGGATCCAGTCATTACAGAGGTTCTTTAGTACCATCAGTATACCGTGACGAGGGTTAATAACATATTTCAATTCCTTAGAGTAAAAATTGAGTTTGGAAAATATCCAAAGGACACCTTCACTGAATCAGTGCATACTTTATAACTCTTTTCCAACCTCTTTTTTTCACACTTGGCTCCAGAGGTTTTACTTATACTTTTCAAATTTAATTATCCATTTGAAAGGATTTGAATATAGTGTGTGTGTCATTTTTTGCTGATCTGCAGTGAGACTGTTGCAGTGATGTCTATTGCAACTTATTTCTAGAACCAGAAGTCCTAATTCAATTTTGTACACACTTCATACTTCTATCCTCAGTACTCTGCTGCACTTGTCATTATCATCAATGCTTTTTATTTACTAGATTTAATGCCTGGTTTTTTTGGTCCTTATCTAACCAAACCAATAAAGACCTCTAGAAAATATTGTATGACCCTCTTCTCTTGAAAAAATGTTTGTCCCTATTTTCACCATACTTTGCTTCTGATCATTTTTATACATATATAAAATTCATGTGATAGATTTCAGTATGGGCCCCAATTCATCACCCTTCCGTGAATCCACACCCATTGCTACATAACTTTGTAGTACTCTTCCACATAGGTAGGCTGAATTCACTGTCTTCTAACTTTGTACTCCAACATATGACTTTATTTGGCCAATGGGATATTAACAACATCAGAAAAGCAAATGATGGAAATTGGTTTGTACATTTACTTATTCTTTTTTGCTTCTGCTATAGCCAAAATGGTATACCTGGGTTACCAACTGGCTCTGAAAGGAGGATGAGGAACACATAAGTAAAACACCTCCCAAATATATGAATATGACCAAATCTAGTCAAGATTAGCTAAACCTAGACCACTATGGGTACAGATGGTTCTGGTGGATTCCCTTTAAAAATATGAAGGCAAAGCTAGAGCTGATTCAACAGAATGAAGAACGGGATAATGTGCATTTTACTTGGACTGTGTCGCATTCCAGCTGACTTGAGGCTATAAGAATGATAGGTACGCCCACTTGATTCCTTACTCTTTTGAGAGAATATCCAGACCTGCCTCTTATAGACTGAGTCTGTGCACTATAGTAGGCAACTTGAAAATATCTCTTTATTTTGTGAAGTTGATTTTCAAGCAAAACTTTGGGTTTCACAATTTTATTGCCAAATAAATCAATTCCCTTCAGCTTATACCTGCATATCCGAGGCGAATGAACCTGCTGAATTGATGCCCCACTTTTCTGCTCTTGAGAGCAGGAGGCATTGAGCTGCTCATTTCCTGTGATCTTTCTCTATAGGATTGACATATGCTTGGAGGCAGCTGACCTTCAGGCATTCAGAGTCCCTGCATCTCCTTCTGCAGATGCTCTACGGGATTTGATTACTTGGGGAGAATGATACAGGCTCATAAACTTATCTGTGAAGGAATATCCAAAAATTTGCCTTCCATGGAAACATAGTTTGAATTGCAAAGCAAAAAGAAGATGTGATCAACCTTTGTAGTTGTGCCCATGAAGCAAGCAAGACCTACAACAGCACAAACTGTTTCAACCAGATATGTGCAGTTCATTGACAACACAGATGTGAATCGCAGAGGTCCTAGGAAATTACAGAGGGACACATTACTAGTAACCCAGGGGAAAGGATCCTTGAAATTCATGAGTATTTCTTTGTTCATTGCTATTGACTTATTGGAGGAAGAGTACTATTCCAAAACAGAAGCCAGTGTCATGTTTTCTACTAGGGTTCCCCCTACCCAAGGGCCTTAAATGAGGGTTGGAGATGAATTAAAGATTTCTCTTCATTTTTGGCATGATATGGAGAAATATAATGCCCATTCTTGAAAGGCAACTAAACACTAAGATAAGTTTGCTAAATGAACTAGTACACATGGTCACTGCAATATTTATTCCTGTGACTTTGACCAAACTGGACTTTTGGTGCTGGAGTATTGAGGAATTCATCCACTTGATCACCTTTGCAAGAACCTGGGCAGATGCACAGTCATCTCAGCCACATACAAGCCGCATTTGACCACTATGCTGTGGTATTCTTCGAAGAACAGTTTGTAGTGTTCTGATCTGAGTCAGAGGAGGGTAGCAACATCCTTTGGAGGCTTGACTGACAACTCATTCAATTGTGTCAGTGTTTAAGAAATATAACAGACACTACTTCTTTGAAGTTACCAAATTCTTTTTTGTGTATATTCTCAGTTTATATTCAAATTTAGAAGATTTTGGGGCTGGAGCGGTGGCTCAGCAGTTTCGTCGCTTGCCTGGCAAGCACGGGGACCCGGGTTCAAACCCCAGCACCACGTACACAACTAGGTGTTGGAGCAACTAAGGCCATGGGAAAAACTAAATAAAGTTGTTTCTCTCTTTCTCTGTCTCTCTCACTGTCCCTCTCTCTTTAAAAAAAAAAAAATTTAGAAGATTTCTGTTTGTTCAAGTATTTAACTGATAGGTTGTATTACAGATACCACTTTGCCCAGCAGAATTTGACCTGGTTTCTCTTCATGATCCAATCCATTCTATACTCCTGCTGCCTCCACGGGCCTCCAGAGGCAGTACTCTAGCAACAGCATTCCAGCTGACAGCATTTTAATGGTGCATAGTTTTTACCAGATTGTCATTGATCTTGATGAGACCCTAGCCCAGTGGTGGAAAACTGGGTATCAAGCCACGCACAAGCGCAAGATTTTAAGCACCTTCTGCATCCACCGATGGATGATGCTCAAGAAAATCTGTAAGTGTGTTTCATTATATCAACATGGAACATGGAGAGAGGAAGGCTCAGTTCCTGTTGTCCAAGGGAATACATCTCAAGATGCACAATAACCTATATGCTTACAGATGAGAACATGGAAAATCCATCCAACTGACATTAGTCTGCAAGTGATCATGGACCATTTGAGGAAGATGGCTGCCTCCAGTGCAATTAAGCTGAGGATGTGACTGGAAAATGGGAAAAAAAACTGTAAAATAGTGTTCAAAATTGCCTATAAGGGCTTAATAACATTCCTTTCACTTTTCTGTAGGATATTATGTAAATAACCAATAGAAATTCTGTATATAAAATAAATTGGCACTTTTTTAACTCAAATAAAATAAACTGAAGCCTATAATAACATGGGAAACAGATGTTATTTTAGTATGGAACTAAGGTTTATGCTAGCTTATTATTTAACAAAGCCAACAAAATTTGGAAGTTTCAAAAAATATTATTAAATAGTAATTGAATTAATGAATGCATTAATTATATTCAACAAAAGTGAACTGAATAACATGATAATATAGTAATCATACACAGGTTCTTTAGTATTGATCAAAGCTATAAACTCAAATGCCTATAAGGCTGATGAGATAGTATATACAACTAATACTTTCAGTATTAGAAAAATCAGTAGCTAAAAAATAAGAAAACAAATGCAGATGCTATAAATATTTTTACTCCTTCTGAAATATGATGTATTGATAGGACAAATCATGTATGCTTTGAAATTTTATATGTAAAATTCAAAATAGGGGGCTGGAGCTGTGACTCAATGGTCGGAGCACTTGTCTGGCAGGTGGAAGGACCTGTGTTTGAACCCCAGCACCACGTACACAACTCTCTGAGAAAGAAAAGCCAAATGAAAAAAAAATAAATAAAATTATCTCTTTCATCGCTTTCTCTTTCTCCCCCCCCCACATTTCTCTCTTCAAAAACAAGATGAAACAAAAATAAAATGAACAAATGTATAGTAGATCAACTATTTATTGCCTTTTATAATTCATTTTTTTCAGTTGGAATTAAAGACCGAGCAAATTTTGTTTCATACTAAGATGTCATTGATGTTTCCCATTTATTTTCATGGGAAGAATGAAGAATTCATCATCGAATTTTTCTTCTGGAATAATAACTTTGTAATGGGAAACAGCTGTTCACAAATATAAGTGTTATCAAATTTAAGTATGCATGTGTGTATTTGTGTGTGTGTGTGTGTGTGTGTGTGTTTGTGTGTGTCAGGTAACCAATGCAGAGATATTAGTAAGGCTCTACAATTTAATGTTGTAATACTTAATTTCTAGACCCATGACACTGCCTATTAATGAATTCAAATTCTTATTGTATTATGATCAACTAGTGAATATTGATTATGAAATATACATTCATTTTTGAATAGTCAAAAATAAGAAAAACTTCACTGGGTGTTAATCATCAGCTTTACCGTGTTAGAATGTAGTTGTTCCATTTCTGTTTTTTCTGGAAACTGATTTCAGAAAAACAAAACTATCTTTATTGTTTTTTGTTGTTGTTGTTGTTGTTTTGCTTAATGAAATTCTTAAAGATACAACTAAAGCAAGAGTAGTTGACTTTAATTATATAGTTGCATAATTAGTGGAATAACCTAAGATTTATTAAAAATTTGTATGATTACATTATCCAAAATGTCTAAATATTTAAGCCAGCATTTGATGCAAAGGTGTAGATTTTCTCTTTGAATACATGAGCAAGTCAATTTCCTTAATTGGGTCAGGACCCAGTTACGAAATTCCAGTTGGCACACTAAAGGATTCTCTTGTGCACTGATTAATCAAGCTAAGTAAAGATGGCTTGTTGAGTGTTCAGTTTATATTACTAATTGTCAAACTGTAATATATTCCATTGTAATATGTTATCCTAAAGGAATATCTGAAAGCAATAACAGGATTTGAGTACCATGATCTTGAATACATTGCCACATTGGTTTTAATCTTCATATGAAATCTGTCTTTTGAGAAGATTATCTGTATTATCTCGTATTCAACTTTATCAATTAATGAGTGAAGGTTTCTCAATAGCTAAAATACATTTCATTACTCAGTGTAGTGCTTCTCAGTAGCTCCATGCCTGAAGTGTTCACTAATTTTCACTACAACAGGAGAAATAAGGGTTACCAGAGGGCTTCATAATATGTAATTTCTATTTGACTACAATAAAAGGATTTTGTTTTTTATTACACATGGTTGTATCAATCCACAATAATATGGTCAATAAGTTTAGCTGCAGTGTTTTTAGAGATGCATAACTGATAAAGCTTGCCATACTAGTTTTGTTTAACTTTCACTAGAACTTAAATTATAAATACAAAGTGAGCAAAATATTTTCACAGCATTTTTATAATAAAACCTAAAATTGTAACAGCATTCAAACAAGAGCTTTAAAAAACAGAAAAGCAAAAAAAAATTTTTTTTAAAACAGTCCTGGAGACGTAGCTCAGTGGTACAGTACTTGCTTGGCATGAGTCAGATTCTGGGTTCAACCTTGAGTACTAGTACAAAAAACAAATCAATAAAATATAACAATAAGTTCTGATGAAAACTGGTTGCTTATCAGTTCACTGAAATTTTCATTAGCAAGTCACCTTTTATATCAGTTGCTTTTTATCACGTTACCTTTGTTTTTGTTTTGTTTTTGTTTTTGTTTTTTGTTGTTTGTTTTGTTTTTGTTTTTGCGCTACAAGTTATCCTACCCTGGGCCTTGTGCACATTAAGCAATCGCTCCTACACTGACCTGTGTCCCCAGCCCTCTCTGTTTTTTGTTTTGTTTTGTTTTTTGGATTTTTTGTTGTTGTTGTTCTTTTATTGTATTTTTGGAAATGGCAACTCTTTCAGCTTGTCCTTATCATTGCACTTTTGACAGAGATCATACAAATATATTATTTTTCTTGTACTTCTGTTAAAAGAGGAACAATAGCACAAACCATGATGACACACACCAACTAACTTTTGGAGTCACCTGGCAAAACTCAGTTTAGTGAACAATTCTGCTGTTCATCAGTCCCCCAAGTGTTGCCAAGTATGAATGCTAGGATTGTCATACTTTCTACAAAAATCTAGAAACAAAGTATTTTGTATGTAACCTCTCAACTTTAATATAGTTAAAATAACTTAAATTTCAAGAAAACTAAAGTAAAACACTGTAAGACAAACAACACATTTCCTATACATTTCCTATGACTCTATAACCCTTATGTCTGCAATCTTGATCTTTGATGAATTATGATACATTGGCCATTTAATTGGTGATTGTGAAAAGACACATTTCTAGTTTTCTTCTGTTGTTTTCTTCCTGAACACATACTACTTTTGTAAACTTCGTAAGCTGAAGTATAAAGCTTAATGGATATGAAGCAACTTAAAAAAGCAAAGGTGACTTTTCACTAAACTAGACTCCTGATCCATGACTTAAAATCATTTGCAAGCATAAAGGACATCTCTATTTCTCTAAATCAGGCACTTACAATGATATTGAATAATGGGAGAATCATTGCATTCTTCATTTACAAGTGAATTAGCATAACAAAACCACTTAATATGAGCAATGGAAAAGCTCTGATTAATACATTAATCCTTACATTTTACAGTAGGACTTATTTTTGCAAATAGTTTCTATAAGAAAAATCACTATTTCCCCCTTCAAAATATTAACTCTTCAGTTACTGTCATGTCATTGGGTAAATTTCAGGTCTGAAGAAGGGTGGGACCCAGGCTAAAAATATTCCCAGTTCAGGGAGTTACCAGGTCCTAAATCTCACTTAAAGGCTTGTGAATGATATTTCCCATAGCCATTGCTTCAGTAAGGTGTTCATGTTGGCTGTTGCCTTTCATTCTGTAACCAAACCTCCACCTGTCTTCCTCTCAACCAGTTATTTCTGAGTCCGTTCTAAAAGTCTTTAATAATTCCTAAAGCTTTCCTTTCACAGTGCTTGAAGAATTCAGTAATGATTCATTAGATGTGGGGGAAAATATAGAATATTCAAAAAGTTCCATTTCAGATGGGATAATGTATGGTTCAGGATTGGGGCTTTTCCTTTTT
>PVKS010023055.1:0-32880 GCA_004027875.1 Aplodontia rufa
TTTATTTTCTTCATCTTTGCCATTCTGACTGGCATAAGGTGATATCTTAATGTGGTTTTCATTTGCATTTCTCTGATTACTAGAGATTTAGAGCGCTTCCTCATGTATTCATTGGCTTGATCAATGTCCTCTGGTGAGAAGTTTCTATTTAGCTCTTTGGCCCATTTATCAATTGGGCTGTTAGTGTTTTTGTAGTTGAGTTTTTTGAGGATTTTGTAGATTCTGGATATGAGACCCCTGTCAGAGGAATCATAGCCCATGATTCTCTCCATTTCCGTAGGAAACCTCTTGACTCTTGTGATTGTTTCCTTGGCAGTACAAAAGCTTTTTAGCTTTATGGCATCCCATTCACTGATTTTTGACTTTACTTCCTTCACTTTTGGAGACCTGTTGAGAAAGTCTTTGCTTACTCCCAAATGTTGAAGTGTTGGACCAATTTTGTCTTCTATCAGTTGCAACGTAGCTGGTTTAATACCAAGCTCCTTGATCCATTTTGATTTGATTCTTGTGCAAGGAGAAAGATATGGGTCTAATTTCAACTTTCTGCGAGTGGATGACCAGTTTGTCCAGCACCATTTGTTGAAGAGGCTGTCATTTCTCCATGGAGTATTTTGTCCCCCTTTGTCAAAAATCAGATGTTTAAAGATTTGAGGATTGGTTTCGGGGTCTTCTATTCCATTGGTCTTGTTCCCTATCTTGATACCAGTACCATGCTGTCTTTGTTACTATGGCTCTATAGTATAGAGAGAAACCAAATATTGATGTTCAAAGTAGTGCTAAAGAGCACCACCCTTGGGAATGAGCCTTGGAGAGCGCCTACTCTAGTGGGATGTGTGATCCCAGGGGAAACTCTTGTATGTCTTCAAACTGCAGCTTTGTTCTCAGTGGAAAAAAAAGTAGTACTCAGAATGCCATTACAATTTTAAATGATGATGCAAAGAATTTAGCATTGTGCATGGTATATTGGAAGATTTAGTTAATATCAAGTGATGGTTGCCATCAAAAGACCTGGACTAGTTGTGCATTAGTCCCTTTGAGCAAGGTGTTTAAATATGCTTATATTTAGATATAATAAATCCCCAAGACCAACCTGCCTCCTGAAAATGATCCGTCCTCCGATGGCACTTTTTCCATTAGAGTGACTTTGCTGGATGGGTTTGATGAAACATATCTGGTTGTCTTGGGCATGACCATCTCCGTTACTCCTTCAGTGTGAACTCTCTGAGCAGATACCAGGTATTTACCAGGTAATTTGTATTCAGCAAAGATTCCTTGGAAAGATAACCTATCCTGGACCTTGACTCTTCCTGGGACTCTGACTGTTCTCATTTATATAACCAAAGCTGATTCCCACGGTCAACCATGTTTCAGAGACCAAGTATGCCGAACATGGTTCCTTCAGTGTGATGATTCAGTTTATTGCATTGGATTCAGAATACAGATTCTTATACATCTGCAGGATGCAGGACAAAGGGACATCTATTAATAGCTGTACGGACACCAGGATACACATGAGACTTGAGGGCTTTTCTTTATTGTTTGATTTTCACTGTAGTTTTTTTTTTAATTTTTTTTAAAGAGAGGGCCAGTGAGAGAAAGAGAAAGAATCAATTTTATTTAGTTTTTCAGGTTTCTTTTGTTCCTTTGACACTTTGTTGGGTACATGGTGCTGGGGTTTGAACTCCGGTCCGCACGCATACCAGTTAAGTATGGTAAATGCTGAGCCACTGCTCCAGCCCCACTGTAATTTTTTTTTTTAAATTGAAGTGTAATAAAATATAGAAGACTGCTTACATCACAATTGTTCAATGAATTTTCAAAACATGTATACACTTGTGTAACAATCATGCATGTAAAATAGAATGTTCTAATACCCTCAGATATTCTCTTATCACTTCCTCCAAATAAAATACCTCGTTTTTCAACAGCATGGACTAGTTTTGCATGTTGGTATAAATGCAATCACGTGTATTAGGTGTGATTATTTAGTGATTGTTTGAAACTCATCTAAATGTTCAATGTTTTTTCTAGTCATTGCTATCTACTATTCCAGTGTGTGACTATAGTTAGATGTGTTCTTCTCCTAATGGCCATGTGGCGAGCTCCTTGTTTGCTGCTGCCAGTCAGTGCTATCAAGAATGTTCTTTCACATCTCTTTACGGGAACATGGGATTGCCTTTCTCCTGGGTTTGTGTGTTCATGTGGAACAGCTGGGTCACAAGTGTGCCATGTGCCACTGTAGCTGACTGCCAGACAGTGTTCCAAAGTTGTTCCGATTCCTATTCCCACATAGTGGATGGATGCTCCAATAGGTATTTTCTGTATTTTTATTTTTATGTTAATACGTAATCATTTAAACTTTGTATAGATGTGTATATCATAATGTCCTTTAAATGCTGAGTAATGATTTTGAGCTCACTTTTATTGGTCCTTTGCATATCCTCTGTGACATACCCTTTTAATACTGTTGCCCATTTTCCTGTTGGATTATCTTTGTGTTTTCTTTATTGATTTGTAAAAATTCTGAATGCATTCTGGATAGGAATTTCTGCTCAGATATATATTTGTATAATTTCTCTGACTCTCTGGGTTGCTTTCTCACTCTCTTAATGATGACTTGCTGGAGAGAAGTTCTTAACATTAGTATAGTGTATATTTTTCTTCCATGATTATAGTTTCTCCAGTTCTGTTAAAGAAATTTTTTTCTATGCCAAAATCACAGAGATGTTATCCTGTGTTTTAGTCAGAAAGTTCTATTATTTTACCTGTTACTTTAAGGTTTGCAGTCAATCTAGAATTGATTTTGTGTATGGTGTGATGTTGGGGTCAATTTACATTTTTCTAACATTGACCAAGCACGATTTGATGAAAATTCATCTTTATTGTAGGAAACTGTCATTTTGTCATAAATCAAGTACTAATATAACTTTGAGTCTGTCTTTGGATTCTATAGTTTATTTCATCTTTGTTTATCATTGCAATGTTACAACTTTCTGTAAATAGTGATTGTTTTTAATAGATTTTGATTTCTGGTAATGTAATTCCTGTAGTTATTCAAGATTGCTTGATTATACTTCCACTGTCATTTTTTTCATATAAATTTTAGAATCAGTTCTATAATTTCATTTAAAAAATACTGGAATTTTATTTGAGATTGTCATTGAATTTCATGTAGAATTGACAAGCTTACAATATTGTTAGCTACGTGAGTACAGTATATTCCTCTATTTAAATCCAATTTTTATGGATCTTTTAATAGAATTGTATGTAGAAATTTTGCACATATTGATTTGATCATTGGTAAATGAAGTTTCAGTTACCACTGCAAAGAAAATTGTTCACTGAGTTTTATTTATACTTTTTGGTATGTCCACCTGAAATTCATTCCATTTACAGCACATAATCATAATTAACCAAAACATCTCCAGGTAGTTAACAGGTTGTCTAGATTTCTTATTATAATGATACTGTTTAGGTTCTTTGAATGATTAACAAATCAAATAAAAATAAAAATTAATAAATATTGCATTGGAAATTTAGGGAAGAAGTGAAAGGGAAATGTACTAAGACAAAAGTGATTGTAAGACATCCCTGGTAGCTCTTTCTTACACAGAAGGAACCAGAGCCTGCTGTGTCATGACAGAGCAAATGATGCTGAAAGGACTAACTCTTCCACTAACAAAATCATGGGAGCTGGACAAAAGCCACGAATAAACAAAGCCATGAAGGCACCAGAGAACCTTTAGAGCTGGCAAAAATGGGAAGGAACGCTTTCCTAAAAGGATGAGAGCCACATTTCCACAACTTTGCCCTGAGGACACTGTGTAGTTTACCACGCTCTGAGGGAGAGCAGGGCCAACAAAGTAGTGTTTCTGGATTGAGGAGACATAAACAGGAGTTGAACACGGAGCAGTCGGAAATTGAAAGGCTAAAATTGTACAGAGGCAAAGACCACAGAGGGAGGAATAAGAGAATCTGCATACAGATTCTCTGCTAGTGGTGAATGTCATCTGACATTCAGATAGGAGACAAGCATGCAAGAAAACTGGAAGAATGCAAGTCTGGAAGACTAGATTTCAGCATCTGCCTTGTACAGTGGAAATAGATTACTATTCAAGTTCCACAAGTTTCAGGGTACTTAAAACAACACAACCCAGGGTTTTAGTTGTGACCTCAGAAGGATCATATCCTCGGCAGGATTGAAATGATCTAATAGCATAGCTGCCTGCCAGAATAAAAAACAACCTTGCATCCCCCCCAAATATAACAACATTTAGAGTTTCTCTAAATTTTCGTGCATAATGTGGTAACTGTTTAAAATATGTAAAGCATGATACAGAACAGGAGCAACCAAATGGGCACCAAGAAGAATAACAGAATATAGAAGACGACCCTTGGGTGATTCATTTAATGGAGCTTTCAGACAGGAACTTTGAAGAAATTATGATTAATATGCTCAATAGAACAGAGGATAAACAATTTCAACAGATGCCTGGAGCTCATAAAATGAGTAAAACAGAAGTTCTGTAGATGAAGTATAAAATAATTGAAATTAATTTTTCAATACATAGGATTAATAGCAATATTGAAACAATGAGAAAGTATTTGTGATTTGAAAGACAGATCAGGAGAAAATTTCCATAGTGATACAGAAAGAGGGAAAAAAGGATGTAATATATAGAAAAATAATTTAAAAGACATGGGAAATTGCAAAAAAAAGTATTGAGTTCTAGAATAAAAGGAGAAAATTGATGATGCAGAATTATTAAAAAAGAACGTGTGGATAATTTTCTAAACATGTTGACACCAACATGGGTTGACTAAAGCCCAAGAGAAACCAATAAACTCAAATCTAGTTACGTATTCAAACTGCAGAAAATAAAACACTATGAGAAAAATGTAACACCAATCACAGAAAATAAGACACATCACTGCTAGGGGAACAGCAATAAGAATATTGCTGACTTGAAAGAGACACTATGAAAGATAAGACAATAGTAGTGATATATTTAAATACTGAAAAGAAGAACAACCCAGAATTCTATAGTTAACCAAAATATTCTTCAAAAATGAATTTAAACATTTCAGACAAAAAAAAAAAAAAAGCAAAGGAACTTTAGAGATCAGCCCAGAAAAGAATAGTGATTATAAATATAATGCATAGGTTAAAACATATATAAAAAGAAACTATGTTAAGATTATTGCAAAGATAAGAAAGAATAAAAGAGATTTAAACTGTTGTAGATTTCTTGCACTGAGGAAAGTGTCAAAACACTTGAAATCAAAACTGATTGTCCAAAACATTAAAAATGAGTTTTAACAGGATCTGAGATTGACATTGGCCAGTTATAAAAAGTTTAAATCGTTTCACACAGCAACTGAAAAATTATTCAATGAAGAGCCAAAAGAAATTATTTTTTCAGTCTTGTAAACTTTGCTAAAAAATGATGAGGAAGACATCTCAAGCTACCAAACATTTGCTGGGAAAATACAAGATGTTAACGATGGCAATGATCAACTGATTCAAAATGAAAAAGCTAAAGTTTTTGAACTTTCAGATAAATGTATATGATATAAAACACTGCCCAATTAACATTTTGGCAGATCAATACATCATAATATTTTTAAAAGATTGATTTACATCCTAAAACATCAAACTTGTGTCATGAATATTTTTGAGTACTATAAAAAATTTTGAAAGTAGGGTTTCACGTAGATAAAAATTACAATGGATATCAATTTTCCACTTAGGTCAAAAATGAAAGTTCACTGCCCTTTTGAAGCAGGTACTAGACGTTTTCAACTGCTCCTTTCAATACATATTGCAAATATTTGTGTTCTGATTTCTGTGAAAATTATCATTTCCATGGTTATTAAAATTAGTGTGTTATGAATCATCCATTTTTTAGTTTGTTGAACAGTAGGAATAAATAGAAGACAGTGATCTTGTGTTTTTTTCCAGTGCTCACTGGTTGAATCCTGAAAAATTGTACACAGATTTTCTAGATTGTTAACATCAATTCAAAGTTGTTTAAAAACAAAAGAATTTATTGCTAAATATTTAATAATCCCAAATGAAACTGACAAT
This sequence comes from Aplodontia rufa, assembly GCA_004027875.1. NCBI lineage: Eukaryota > Metazoa > Chordata > Mammalia > Rodentia > Aplodontiidae > Aplodontia > Aplodontia rufa. The sequence continues at coordinate 6,089 of PVKS010023055.1, forward strand.
GACTTATGTTTTCTCACCAGTATCACACTGCATAAGGGTAAGTTAAATTGGAAGCACCAAAGGAAAACGTTGTGACTTAAGGGACAAAAATAAGAATTTGTGTAGAAATTGAAACTTCCTTGTGCAAATAAGAAAGAATAATTTTATACATTTTTCTGACAACTACAAAACATTTGCTATTAACAGCATTATGGAAATTGATTTCAAAATCTTTAAGAAAATTTGAAAGATGCATTGAAATTCATAAATTTAGTCATCTTTCAATTTACATCATATTCTTTAAAGAAGTATAAATAATCCTGTGTTGACTCAAGATGTGCTGAATTTGCTTCTCTTGAAAGGCATAATTTTGAAACTAATAAGGTTTTGCTTCAAAACCAAATCAACTCAAAAACATTTCAACTTGTTTTGTCATTGTGGGTAAGAAAATTAAATGAAGATTATTATTTGGAATTTAATTCAGTTACTGGAAAATTTCAAAATATATTTTGAGCATCTTGATTATACAAAACTACTTTTTGCAAGTGAAACTTTATGAAATTGATATTAATCAAATAATTCAGATGAAAATTTATTGTTTTCATTGGGGTGTACTGAAAGTGTAAAATTCATACTGGAAGTTGAAGACAGCACAAATAATTCGGAATATTCATAAAGATTAATTGCAGAAATAATATATTGGATCAAATAAAAAAACTGCATTGATTTCATGTTTTAACTTTACCTTTTAAAATATTGCCACTAATATTTTAAAATTTCATGTTTGTTATTTTGTTGGAGTGTTGGTATAATTTTTTTGTGATAGTATTGAAGAACTGAAAATAATTGAATTGCAGAGCCTTCTTCACTTAGTCATTGCATAATATACTATTTCCTGCAGTGTTCATGGGAATATCTACCAGAATATAATATATCCTGGGCCAAAAAGTCACTCTCAATTTACTTCAGCAGATTCAATCATGTAAGAATTTCTTTCTCACTGACCAGACTGGAATTAAACTAGAAAACAGCACTGAAATATAAATGGAAAATCCCCACATGCTTGACTATTAATAGCATATCAAAGACCAATGGTTGACGAGAAAATCACAAGATAAATGAGAAAATAGTTTTAACTGGATAAATAATGTGTCAATATCTGTAGGATATTGACAAAGCCAGGGCCCTGGGTTGGCAAATGAAGTCCTGCGTAAGTCCCCTGGGTCAGCTGCTGCTTTTGTAATTTCAGTGTTCAGGAGTTAAATGGCAATGTTTTGCTGAAAAATAGTGGTTTCAGAGAACATAATGGAAACATTATTGATGGATTTTTAAATTCCAATTTTATTTTCTCCCAAATTCTACTTGATACTTTGGTTCCTGCTGCTGTTAATATTCATACTGTAATTTGATACAGTATATAAATTCTATCACAAAAGTATGTTAAGTATCTTTAAGATAACACTGTACCTTGTTCTGCTTTGAGAACCAAGACTTCTCATCTTCTACCACCTGAAAGCATTTTAAAATACTGGCTTAATGGAATAACATCACACTCAATTTACTAATGGATCTTTAAAACAGATACATCGAAACGCTTAATGTGTCTAAATCCTTGCTTATTCTAAATGTTGAAATAAAAATACGAATATGCTAATGTGTTAGTTTTAGAAATATGTATTAAGAAAAATGCTATTAAAGTCAAATTATGATTTTTGTGTATTTTTATTTCAGATTTTTCTGAACTATAAATTTGTTAAATATAACCTAAAATATTATTATGGATATGCTCGACTAATTATTCATGCATTTATATTTTCACATTTATTTAAAACATTAAAGCTAAGCTAACGCTCAGTATTACACTGAACCATTATACTTATGTGTACATTCTATTTATCTCATTCAGATAAGTAAAAGTACACTGTTCTCCAGATGCCAATAATACATCAAACCAAATCAAGGTTTAAACACATAATTTTAAATGTTTATTGCAGCTTCAAAGAGAGTAATTTCATTATGTACAATTAAATCTAAAATACTGCATGTGTTCATGAGGATGTCTATTGACATGAAACAGGAAATTTTTCTTATAATGTAATCTTCAAACTGCAAATTTAGGTGGAAATTAAAGGGTCAGGACACGAATAATTAAATATGTGTTAATAATTAAATTACTGTATTGAGCAAATTAAATAACCTTAAGTTTGAACTCTGGAAACACAGTACAACAGACTTGGAATATAAGCTCTTCAAGTTGGCATTTTTTTGCAACTTAAATGTTAGAACATATGACATGTTTTTTTTGGTCTGAAATTTTCACATTAATTTTGCTAAATTGCTGTATAAATGACACATTTTAACTTTATGGCAGGAAATTTCAGTGTACAAGTTAAGAAACTGAAACCTGAATTTACTTTTACAAATCTCTTTGAGGAAATATAATGTGTCCCACTAAGTTATTTTTATTCAATTCAAAATGCAGTGTGCCATAGATTCAAATTAATTCTTTTCAAAATGTCTGCTGGAAGCTCGAGCTCTCTGGATGTTTATAGCGCCGGGTAAAACATGGGGACACTGGCTGAAAGTCTCATTGTCATGCCAGATGTTTAGGTATCAAGCAATCCATCACAAACTCAAAGCAAATTCTTGATCAGCAAGGTGCCAGGTGCCTATGATGGCTTAGAATCTCCGCAAAGAAAACATTGCATATGCATCTGGAATAATCAGGAAAACTGAATCCATTTGATGTTTTCTGGTTTGAGTGTTTTGATACAGGAATTAGGGCCTTGGAACTGTTGGGAAAGTTGGGACATGAAAGTCATGGCAGGGAAATGTGATCTGAAACCAAACCCCTGAAAATGGATGGCGTCAAGAGTTGGTGGGGGAGCAGCTGAGATTCTTAGGATATCAGTCTGTGGCAGCAAAGTGAGGGTTATTAAGGCTATGATGTGCCAGGAATTCAGTGTGAATCTCACATCAACCAGCCACCATCTTCAAGGAATAATGGCCTCCCCTCTTCTGCCATCCAGCTCCTACTTGAGGGCCTCGTAGAACTTTCACCCACACGGATAAAATATAGGGGGATATTTTCCCCCCTGATTTTTCAGGTGAGGTTCTTAGAATGGGGCATTGGTGGTGCTCAGCTGACCACAGAAAGGTCATCATACAGAGGAATGTTCCTCTTCTGTTTAGGTACACTTTTGATAATGTGCTTACAACCCCAGGTATGCAAATTTTATAAACTAGTATCCAGGGAAAACAATATTCAGAATTTGGCATACATAAATCTTAAAATGAAAACAATTCGGTGGATAAATTTCTCCAGTATTGTAAAATGATAAACCAAAATTGTCCTATTCTTATAGTTACAGCATTTAAGGAACCATATTCTATACACAGAAAACACAGTCTTGTCTTAGAATACTTCAACTCATAGTAATGATTTTTAGCCAAGGCCGCATTTCTTTTTTTTTTTTTTTTTTTTTTTTTTAGAAAGAGGGGACAGTGAGAAGTAATTTTTATTTAGTTTTTCATATGACTTTCATTCCTTGGACACTTCATTGCGTACGTGGTGCTGGGGTTTGAACTTGTGTACTGTGCATGTTAGACAAGTGCCATAACCGCCAAGCTACCACTCCAGGCCCATGGGGGCACATTTCTATAGAATAAAGTATAACAAATATTTGAGCTAGTGGGGAGAAAGAGTGTAGTTTGAGTAGTCTGTAAAAAGCTTCCATTGCTTTGCTTTGGTTTTAGTCAAGATGTTTCACATTTAAATTTAAATTGCATTAAAGAAGGTCTAGTAGACTCAGCAAAGGGGTAGCAACACATAGTCTAGGGCAACCATAGATATGTGGGTGTGGAGGAGGAGAGAGGGACTGATGATGGGGATCTAGGGAGACAATTAACAATGTAGCATACTCTTTACCCCCCTGAGAATCCAGACAAAACTTATGCAATCATTTAATTCTGGAAAATTCACATTAAGCATTTATATCGCTTGTAGGGGCAAAAGATAGAAGAATCAAGAGACTGGGGTGTAGGTAATGGGGTAATTCTGGTTTAAGAACAAATGCATATCATATTGTTACTTTAATGCATTTATGATTATAAATAATTCCTTAATAAAAAATTAAGATCTAATATATTTATTGGTAAGCAGCACAGGTTGTGAAGGTGTAGAGACCTTGCTACAATATGCTGTACGGAACCTCGTTGTTTAGGGCCAGACCAACTTGTGAATGGCTAATGCCTGCATGCCTTGAAAGATGCAAAGAGGGCTTCCCTGGATTCTTGCTGATGGGACAGGGAATTGGGGCTTTACTGTCAGTCCTCCTATGGGCTGAGAGGACACTTATTTTATAGAGAAATGAAGACTTGTGGCGTTGTCCCAAGAGAAGCTAGTGTTTTGGAGGACTTGAGGGACTTCACCTGCTTTTGCCTGTGTCTCTTGGCAGGTTCTTCTTGTTGCTATCATCGTAGTCTCTGAACATAGTGGGAGCAAGGGGGTGGTTTCTTATATTACTTTTAGTATAAGGGGTCAAAAGAGGTGCTAATTAATTTTCTTCCTCTCTGAGTTCAGACTCAGTGAAGAAAATGGTTATATAATTAGGTGATTGTACTACTGATAAAGCTGTTTGGGGAAAGGAAATTTGACCTATGGGAAAGATGTCCCCACATCTGGAAACTGCAGTGAACATCCAAGGAACAGAGCAGGCTCGTGTACACAGAACCCCTGAATTCCCTGTCGCTTCTCCCTCAGCTTGATTTCTACTAAACAGTGATTGTAGTGCAAGTCTTCCAAGGAACGCATGGGAAAGAGGAGAGAGCCAATGCCTGGGAAGTGTGTCTTCATCCCGCAGGGAAGTTCTAGGAAACGATGTAAACACACATGTCATCGTTATCTCTCCCAACAGGCAAGGGAGCTAGAGTTTTAGTGTGTGTGTGGGGGAATGGCCATAGGGAGGGTTAATTCCCAGGCTCTCCTGTGACAGCCAAAACACAGGGAGCTTCTGTAGTTGGGACAAAAATCCCTGGGGCTCAGAGGGGAAGATACTGGCAGCTGGAAGTTGACCAGAAGATGCTGATGTGGAGGATGAAAGTGATGTTTGGTGGTGTCCGCTAGGAGCCCTGCAAAATGTCTAGAGGTGGGCCTGCAGACCTGCTGCCCCAAGGAAACCATGGGCTCTCACCCTGGTGCTGCCCACGTGGACGACAGGAACAGATGGGTCTGCACACTCTTTGACCCAGGCAGACCAGAGAGACAGAAGAGAGATGGGCAGGCCACCTGAGTCCAGGAGTAGCTCCTCCTTTTCTTTGGGAAGTTGGGAGAGGCAGAGAAAAGGAACGAAGGTGCCTTTCCAGAGCATTCCCTCCAGGAGAGCAGAACAGAGAGGTGTTCTGTGGTATGGGCCACTGTAGGAACACGAGGCGGGGAAGAACAGAGTACTGAGGAGTGGGGCAGGAATATGAAATTTAGAATCGTTTCCTAAAATATGATAGTAATTGTTAACACCCACAATAGAGAAGGACCAAGTATGCAAACAGCAAACCCCCTGTCTCTTTGACAGAGCTTTGCAAGGCTGTTATGTCTGAGGTCATGGTGTGTGGGTTGGTCTTTCTCTATGTTGACATCTCTTTCAATCACTTTCTGTTCTTCCAGTAATTAGGGCTTTGTCACCATGGTCGTTAAGCTCTAAGCTCTAAACTGTCGCGGGTTGCATCTGATGGACAGGGAACAGGCCAGAACCTGGCCAGGGAGGTTTGCCTGGGTGAGGATAGGCACCTGGTGTTTGCTCCAGGCCTCGAGGGGATAAGTTGGTGTTCCAGTGGATGGAAAGCGGAATGGCAGACTGGAGAAGCCAGGGGTTATATGTTATGGACTTATTATGCTCTTTGGCCTTTTAAAATAACCCCAGAATGCGTGGTTGTTTTTTAAAGTCTGGTTCGTAAATCAGAGAAGACAAGCTGCTGTAACACAGTCACACAAAAACAAACACCATGGCTTGCTCTGGGCTGAATCCTTGTGTCCCCCAAAATGCTCATGCAGAAACAGCATGCCTGGTGTGGTAGTGTTGAGAGGCAGGCCCGTGAGGAGTGAGAAATCATGAAAGTGGAGCCCTCATCAATGGGATTAGTGCTTTTATAAGATGGCCCAAGTCTAGCACATGAGGGCTCAGAGGCGCAGACTGTGAGGAGATGAGCCCTCATCACACATTGAATCTGCTGGCCCTGGGACCATGGGCTACTCAGCCTCTGCAACTGTGAGAAATAAGCTTCTGTAAGTTGATAAGTTACCCCGTTTACGGTAGTTGTCATAGCAGTGCAAAGGAATCAAAATACGCTCAGACGAGATGCAATTTTCTCTCTTTTCATCTAACAGTGTAGAGGCAGGCAGGTGGACAGCTCAGGATGGGTACATGGCTTTGTCCGGCATTCAACGTTTCTTCTGTCTTGTACTTTGCTGTTCCTGGTGTGTGATTCTGTCCTTGTTTGCTGTCAAAGCTGCTCATACCATTACTTCCCTGCTCACAGGGAGGACGGAAGAGAAAGGTGGAAGACCAGCAACTTCCTCTGAGGAATGTGATGAGGGTGTTGAACACGTCTCTGCTCACTCATCACTGGACAGAATCTGGTCATATGACCGTCCTTAACATAATGCGGACTGGGAACTGTCATCTCCTTCTGGGTACCCACATGTCCTTCCAGAACTGTGGCAGGCTAAGGTCTTGTAACTAAAATAAGAGGAGCAGTGAAATAGAAGAGCAGTGATTGGAAACAAAGAGAAAACCATGATAAAATAGTTCCACATTTTTTTGTTGTTGTTGTTGACTAACCTCATCAAAATTCCATGTCCTAATATTAAAACAAATTATGCGGGACACAGCGGCATACTATGTAATACCAGTGACTTGAGAAACTGAGGAAGGAGGACCACAAGTTCAAGGCCAGCCTCAGCAACTCGGGGAGACCCTGTCTCCCCCCCAAAGAAACAACAACAACAAAAAAAAGCTGGGGATGTGACTCAGTGGCAAAGTGCCCCTGAGTTCAATTCCTAATACAAAAAACAAAAACCCAGGATATGTTATTGCATCATGAAATTCTTATTATTCTTACTTTTAGGTTTGTTCAGTTGGTATACTACAGGTTAGCTTAATTTTTAAGTGAATTTGACTGAGTGTTGGGTTTACTTTAGATGAATGAAAACATAGCCTTGATGTTTTTTTGACCAGTGCACTGCAGATTTTACTATCAATTCTTACAGGTTTTCCTTACTTTTCCTTACATGTGTTTTAAAACATGGCTTTCTCTTTCATTAGTTTCCATTTTGTCATCTAATTTTGGCTAATATTGTCCAAAAAGAAACTTAAATAATGATCTGGAACTCGTGAAAATAAAGTGGTTTTGGATCATAGTTTCCCACCAATCAGTAGCAAAAGAAACAATAGTTTCTGGTAATCATTCTTTAATAGGAAACAAATTCCCTTTTATGATGTAAAGAAGAGAGTGGAATTTGGAGGTTCAAGAAGAGCTGTCTTGAGAAATACTTTTTATACAGACAGCATATAAAAAGATTCAATAATCAAGAACATAGCCCCAGATTTTACTGTACTTGTGAAATATCCCAGGGAACTCAGCAAGCTTTTAGAGTCTAGTGAGTTTGGAAAATGTTGATGGAGAGTATTTTTTATTCAAATGTTTTTCTGGCATTTGCCCAGTGGTAATATATTGGGATATTCTGGAACCCCTTAGAGGACCCTAGATTGTTGTAGAAGCAACATATGGTGTCTGTCTTTCAAAAAAGAACCCTACTCTTCATGTTTATTCCAAGTGTGTGCTGCTTCATATTAAGTCATTTGGCATTAAGTTCACATAGTCCACCTTTCTTTACTACCCAAGTTTTTTAAGACTGCCACTTGTCTTAGTAATTTCTTTAATCTATATGATCCTTTAGACTTATAGAGGCCATCACTGTTTAGCTTTCCCGACTTTAAAACTTTCACAGAATTTACTTGTTTTGAATTCTTCTATTTTAACCTACAAGTGGCTACAATTTGTTGCAAATTGTAATATCTGGAAATGCCTTTTAATTAGTAGAACAGTTAGGGAGTCAGAAAGTCGTTGATTGAATTTTGTTTTCAGACAACTGATCACTGAGAATTTTAAAAGTCAGCCTCTCCTGTCAGTGCTCAAGTACGTAAATTTAAATTGACTTCTTTTGCTTATAAGATAGTTTGATTATACCATGCAGTAGGAACAGTAGATTTAACTTTTTAAAAGTTAACTGAAGTTTCTAAATGTGAATTTGAAAATTAGAGCTCAAATTGTGTCAATTTCCCTATTAAAATGGAAGTAAACTAGTATAACTGTAATTCACTTACCTAAATGGAGCAAGAGTGGTCAATTTTATTTCTCAAATCTTCAGCCGATATTTACTAATTTTGAGTAGTAGAAACACTGAAGTTTGTAACTGTATATTGTATTTTCTTCCTAAATAAAATAAATCAATAACTCTGCCCCACATCCTGTGGTTTTCTGGGTAAGCAAATAGCTGGGTTACATGTGATACATGTAGAAAAGGTACCCATTTTGTTGGATTAGACTGTGGTGTGGGTGATCAGCACAGAGGAGAGGTAAATGCAGGTGATTAACCCACGCAGAAATAAGTGGCACATTAGGATGTGATTTAACCAGAGTGCTTTCTTTACAGAGTACCTTGCAGGATACTGGCTTGTCTGTTTCGAAAAGTTGTAAACTTTCTCATGTACATACACATTACCCATCTAGGTTTTAGTGACTGTACAGGCTGTTTGTAGAAACACACATTTGTCATAGAACTAGTTCATCATTCAAACAGCACCTTAAGTAGGACTCAGATAATAAAGGAACTTGGGTTTCCTTCATGTTTGAGCTGCTTTACCAGCTGCTTTTTGAAAATAGAAAGGTGTGGAATGTTATTAAAGTCCTGTCTGCTCCCCCATGCATTTTCTAAGATTTACTCATTATAATTAATTTTCCTTTTCCAAATGCACTTTCAACAGAAGGCTGTCACACTGGCTTCAGGAGCCTGCAGCAGGCCGGGGGGTGGGGAGCCTGGCGGCCAGGGAGAGGGTCCTGTGCATCGCTGGGGCCCGGGCACCGGTGGGGACCTGCGGGAGGGGCCGGGCAGGGACTGCAGTGACAGTGCCCTCCCCGGGCTGGTCCAGGCACCTCACTGGTGACGGGTCTGGGAGCACGTGGCTACGTCATGGAAAGCCAGTCTTTTCAATGCAAACTTCAACTCCTCCTCCTCCCTCTAATGCCTGTAACTCCCAGCCGAGGCTGGGCGAGGAATCCGGAGCGGAGCTTTTCCCCATGCTCAGGGAGGTTGGAACCTGGAAGAGCGAGAGGCAGGAGGAAGGGGATCTGTGGCGCTCTCCACCCGCTCCAAGACTGACAAGGGGAGGGGGCACCTGGATTGGCAGCTTTTCTTCGTGGTGACTGAGAACTGCAGGTTTAATCCGATCCCACTGAGCACTGGCGATTGATTATAAAAAAATCGACACCGGGAGCAGGGAGGCTGTCTTCAGCTGCCAGACTCAGTCCCGGAGGTGGTATTGGTGTGTGAGTGTGTGTGGTTCGGTTTCTTTCCTTTTTTTTTTTTTCTTTCTGTTTTTTTCTTTTTCTTTTTCCTTTTCCTTTCTTTCCTTTGTTTTTTTTTTCCCTTCTCTCCTAGGGGCTACACAATGGCAGTCTTCTCTCAGTAAGATGAAGCCTGCGTTGCCTTCTGCAGATCCACCCATCCTCATAACCATCAAGTAAAAGGCTATGGTGTTCTCTTTGGGGATCTTTTGTGCATTTCTGCTCTCCCTGATTAGTTTTGGTCTCAGTTGGGATTTCTTTGCCTTTTTGCTTGGCTTCATGCTGAAAAAGGATTTTTTTCCAACCCTTTGGTAATAATCCAGTGCTGATCAAGGGGGAAATAAATCATTCACCCTGGCCGAGAAAAAACAATCACTGAGAAGTCTCAAAGAAATATACCACGTGAGGGGAAAAAACTGGGAGAAGATCCGGAATATTATCGTTTTTCCTATGGTAAAACCGGTGCCCCTCTTCAGGAGAACTGATTTCAAATTATTATTATGCAACCACAAGGATCTCTTGTTTCTCAGGGTGTCTAAGCTGCTGGATTGCTTTTCGCCCAAATCAATGTGGTTTCTTTGGAACATTTTCAGCAAAGGAACGCATATGCTGCAGTGTCTTTGTGGCAAGAGTCTTAAGAAAAACAAGAACCCAACTGGTAAGCAAAACAAAAATCATGTTATGTTTTTGCTCATAATAACCTGTCTGTTGCTCATGGAGCTAGATCTGCAGTTCTGCTATGCAGGAAGGCAGGGAAACATACAAGGAACCAGGACAGTGTTGCATATCGAGGTGCTGCATGAATAAACAAGTAGCAGCTGGATCCGCGTCCGCGAACCCCAAAACCATTATCGGCGTCTCTGGCGGTGACACAATCCATCGCTAGGAGGGCGGCGGAAACTTCTTTTTTCCCTAAATGTATCTGGTTGCCTTTGCTCGGTTGAAGGTTGAAGGGCTGCGGTTTGAGGTTGTTCCTGAGGCGGCCGAAGCTCGGTAGTTGGCAGGAGAAGGCAGCGAGCTCTCGTACTACTTGTGCTGCGGGTTCGGGGACGTAGCGCTAGACTTTCTGATTAGCTAGCACAATACCCGCCACCTCCATCACCTTTACCAAAGTAAGAGAGGCCCCCTCCCTGGAGTCCGCTCCTCCGCCGGCCCCCGCCTCCTGCCCAGCCCAGCTCTCGGTGCCCGTGTCACTCCTTCTGCCCATGACACCTCCTGCCCTGGGGATCCTGGGGCAGGGATCCTGCCTGATGGGAACCCCTGACCGGAAGACCAGCCTGGCCCCTCTTGCCTTTGCCTATGTCATTTAAGTCCCCTCTCCTATCCAAAGCACGGTCGTAGCCTGCGTCTCAGTCCCCGGGATAAGCCGGGCCAAGAGTCCCTGAGAGTCCCCTCGATCCTGTGCGGGGATTCTAAAGGGCTCCAACAGGGAAACTTGCAGTGCATTACATAAGAAATGCAAATAGAGGTGATTTGGGAGCCCGGTCCCAAGGGTTTGCTTCCCCGCGTCTGTGTCAGAAGGTTTCGGGGCTACGGGGGAGTTGTGGGCGAGCTACCCGGGGGGTGGCCAGGCCTGAGGGCTGCCTGGTGGCGGCGGCTGCGCAGGCGAGGAGGCTGCGTGCGCCTTTCCCGGAACAGTGCCTGCCCGCAGCTGGGTTGTGGGGAGTCCCCCGACTGGGCTCAGAGTGGGGAGGGCCCCGGCCGGTGTTTGTGTCTGGAGCTGCCTGCGAAGGAGGGGGTGGGGGACCCACGGTCCCGCAGTGGCAGCCCGGTGCCTGCCGGAGGCTTCTGAAGCTGGCACTGCGGTGCAGTAGATCATGGATCTCCGCGGCCGCCCTGACAGAGCTCAGCCGGGGGCCGCGCTGGTCCCCAGAACCCACACTGCTTGGCAGCAAGTGGCTGCCCGCCTCTGAACTTTGCAAATGCAGTGTAGCTGGGGCGGTGCGCTCGGAGGGGGCTGCCGCCTGCTGGCGCAGCGGGAGCAGAGGAGGAGAAGGAGGTGTGGGTGGGCGGGGAGGGAGGCAGTGGGTGTGGAGGCTGAGCATCCTTTGAGGCCACTACTTATGCAGCAAAAGGTGAAACAGAATTTTTAGACTGTCCAAGAGGGCAGATGCTTGCGTGCTTAGGCGGAGGGAGAAGGTTGCCCCCAGCAGGGATGCTGGCGTGGTAGTGGAGATTTTGAGAGTAGCCTTTGCCTGCCAGGCGGGCTCTGTGGTGTAGTAGACTTCCTGCCTCTGTTCTGGACCCCTGGGCCTTGTGCTCCAGCTGTGCCCACTGTCTAACCACCCAATTCCCTGCCCTCTTACCCTTCTTTGGCTGAACTCCTCAGCATTTGCCACCGGAGAATTGCCCAAAGGAAAGGCAGAGTGGTCACCTTACCATCCGCATTGCTAATTCAGCTAGGAGATGCCCCCAACCCCAGCAGCAGGCCTGACATTTGCTGATGCTTGGTTCCAGCAAAACCAACCTACATCCACAACACTGTTTCACAGGACTTCCAAAGTGGGGCAGGCCCAGGGCTGCAGCTGGGAGGGGAGGGGCTGGCTCCTACTTCACATAGTTAGGATCCTAGTTTCCTGAAGCCTTCTGGGGTCCTTCCGTGAAATAATTTAGCTGTCTTCCCAGAAAGGAGTACTTTGGTGAAAACATTAGTTTTTAGCTTTGGCCGTTTGTCCACGGACCTTGAGGTGAGTCCTTCCATGGTTGTGGAGGGTGGGAACTAACTCCCCAGGAGCAGTGTTTCCTTGCAGGCCTGTTTCTTCCCTACACGATTTTACTGCATACACTGATTTCCCCCTACGTACCATTCAAGATCTTTTTATTACACTTCCCCCACCCCACCCACTTTCATCTCTCTGGAATAAATCCCCCACTTTTCAGGCATTTTGGAAAGTGTTAAACAAATGACAATTTATTTTTAGAGCAATTTAATTTGCAGCATATGAATACTAAAGTACTTGTATATGAAGTGATGGTTAACTCAGGGTGTGCCTAACATCACCAACAGGGTGGTTTACTCTTAGATTGCCAGCGATCTGAGTTCCAACATGGGGACTATGCACTTAGTAGATGTTTTATAAAACGGGACATTAAGGTGTCACACTATTTATCTCACCTTCTAGAAATCTTACCTTTTAAGCTTGAATCAAACTTAGGACTAGCCATTCTCTTTCATTATTGTATTTGGCAAGTTCCATTTTCCTTCTGCTATTAACAGGAACCCTAAAATCATTTGCAGGCTTTTGATCCCAAGATAGCAGTACAACTAAGAAGTTAATTGGGTAATTAAAATGAAACAAAGACTAAAATTCTCTTAACTGTTAAAACCAAAAGGAACAGATTGACTACTATCTTAAATCTAAAAAAGGACAATTAACTTGTTTCAAACGTGGAAGCTTGGCAGAATACTGCCAAGTACCAGTAAATTTGGTGCAAAGCACCTCTTATTATTTCAGAGATAAATAATATTTTTTTCCCAGTTTCTGCAAGTTGTGAAGGGTGGGTTAGTTTGGCCAAAGATCCCTGGGAGGCATTTCAGAGCACTACTATATAATCAGGTTGCTGTGAAAAGAAGCAGATAACAGAGGCACGAATTCAAGGATGAAGTTATTCACCTACCCAAAAGCTGTTATCTCCATAGTACTTACAGTTTTTGGTAGTTGTTTTTGTGTACAATGTAGCTGGAAAAGATCATGCAAAATGTATTTGAGCTACATGTACTTAAAAAAAATAAACTGTACAAGTTTAAAATCTTGGTTATAAAGTAAATTTGCTATTGTAAAAATGTCCAATATCTCACAGTGCAACTATTATTAGAGAAAACACGCACACACACACACAACGTTAAATGTCCTACTTTCCTTCACTATGAGTAGAGCAATAGCTGTGAATTTAGAATAAATTTTACTTGCTGCAACTTTTAACTGAGTCACACAAGGTGACTGTATTTTGGGCAAATCATTGAACAGGAGATACTAAGTCCATGCCACTTATTTTGCCTGGAGGAGGTTTGATTGTTTCTTTGAACCAATATGATAGTTTGGATTGACCAGTGTGTCTAAAGGGCCGGTTTGGGGGAAAAGAAAATCTAGGTCACTAATCTTGAAGCAAAGGGTGATAAGAAATGCGCTTTAAATAATGAAGCCCAAGATAAAGATAAATACTAAAGTAATGTCATTGCCATCTCCTTGGACACGTAATACGAAACAAGCAAAGGAAGCCATGGACTCTCAAATGTAGATGCCCAGCAAGCCACACACAGGTTACTCCCAAGCCCTGTGGCTTGTAGGATTCAGTGCATGCGACAGTGGCAAGGAGGATGGGCAATGAAGAGGATGTCCTAGACCTAGTTCTGCTATGTGCACTGAGAACATCCCACACACTCGTGGCTCAGAGTATTTCTTTTTCTTTCCCTGCCATGTTCCCTGCAACCAGCAGGGCTGGGTAGCCCAATTAGCACTTTCTATTTCCTATTTGGGTACCTTTCAGTTCTGCTTTTGTCTGTCACTAAGCTGTTTTAGGTACCAGATACCAAAACATCTGGTATGCCACTGTTACTCATTTAAATGTACATTGTTTTTAAAGCTTGCTTCACATCTATTGCTGTCATGGCATTTTAAAGTAAAAAAATATAGAGAGGAGGAAATGAAACAAGAGCAGAAGCTTCTTATTTTTTTCTTCTCCAGCTGCCAACTCATTCTGGGTTCTGTAGAGTAGGGTAAGCCACAAATGGGCTGTAGCTTATGCATTTCTGCACACTGAATCTGTGACAAATGAAGACATGAAATTCAGACTGCATGGTAGAAAACCAAACAGGTGTAAGGTTCTTCTTCTAATACGTTTGGCTTTGGAGTGGGGCTCCATGTACAGTGAGTTGTACTTGGACTTCATCCAGGAAGCTTTAGTTACCGAGGGAGCAAAATGAGCTGTGCTGACCTGTGCCACTGTGTAAACCAAAGGGTGGTATTTTGATAAGTTTCCAAGTACTGACTTGCTGGAAGAGTGGATTTTGCTTTTTGAAATTTATGTCAAGTTAACAAGTATAAAATTCAATGCATAATAATCTAAACTGAGTTTTAACAAAGGTGACTTTACCTGTACCCATATACAGCTTGTTCTCATCTTAGGATCCTTAACTGAGAAAATTTGTTCAAATGAAGCACTACTTTCAGGAAGTGCTAAAGCTAACTCTATACCGTACTTCACATTTCCCACAATGAACCACTCCTTTTAAATGTTCGAACCCAGTCTTCCATGTTTTAGCAACACAAACGTTGGAGACTTCTTTGAAATGTTCTTATACTATGGTAACAAGGACAACAATCAATGTTTTCCCTCCTTTGTACATTTTGGCATCATACCTCACTCAAATTGACTCATAAGTTTTCTATAAATACCGTGTATGTACTCAAAATAGTTTATGCTTTAAGAGGAAACAGTTGGGAAACTTGAACAGTATAGCAGGATCTCCTTTATTTGCTTTTAAACCAGTCATTGCATCGTGATTACATTTTCAATCAAAGCCTTTACCCCAAATCCTTCCCGCTTTCATCGGGGACTGTGGGTCAGGGAAATTTCTACTTACGCATCATCTGTCCAGTGCTGCAGTCTGTGTTTTTTTCCTTACGATTTTAGTTTGTGCACCATGTGCCAGATTTAGTTAAGTTGAACTTGGTCACTGAAGGGCAGGGAATTTCCTGGGGGAAGAGTTCTCAGCTTCTTAAGGTTCCTCTAGTGATACAATAGTATTTTTATTATTGCGTTTTTGAAGGATAAACTACATCCTGATATTTTACTTACGTATTACTCTAGTTGCTACAAAGTAATTTCTTTACAACTCAATGTAAAAGGTAGGATGACGAAACGAAAAGAAGTCAAAAGGAGGACTCCTTAGGTCTTTCTGTGCATGAAGGACAACAAAATGAATAACAAATACATGTTTTATGGAGAACACTGAAGTTTGCCCAACTAACATCGCCTAAGAAAGTCATCCAATAACCATTGGGCACTACTGTCTTTATCATCATCTCCTGGCAAAAATTCTGCTTGTAAGTGTGGCATGTTCTCAATATATTTTAATAAAATGAATAGTGAAAAACAGGAGCCTCTGAAAAAGTGAACTCTGGGAAGTTTTACTTGGTTAAGTTCACTTACGCTTACTTTCCAACAGGGCCAACTAAGAATTAGGCTTCTAAATGATAAGAAACAAAAAATAAAGAAGGAAAAAGCTGTTAGTGGTCTTAACCGCAGGCTCTTCATTGGTCACCTGAATCCTGGTGTGCAGTTTAGAACACTCTCCCTTTCTAAATCTCAAAAACTTCGGGCCCACGTTCTGTTCTTCACACTCCAGCCTTTCTCAAAAACTCAACCTAAAGAGCCCACGACATTCTTGCTTTCAGGCATGTTAAGCCTTGAAGTCTCAGGGTTGGGGCGCCGCTGGTTTCCTATCTGGCAGGACCCGCTACGCTTCATTTTCTTTTCGATTCTTCATTTTTGTTTCCTTTTTCGTGTGCAAAAATTGAGTGCTTGGTTCTTTTCTCTCTTGCTGTCCAGCCTCTGAAGAGGGTAACTGGGATCCTCCTTGTGGCTCGTTTTGTTTTTGTCGGACAGCACAGAAAGGACCTCTCTAGCTCCATCATCTTGTACGTAGCCCTTGTCTGCTATTTTGTTCTTTCGTAGTTTTAAAGGCACTGATCTCAAACTTGAGAGCTCCCTGCTCTTCCCAGCCGCGCCAGCTGTTTGGCTCCCTCCTTTTGGGGCCACTTGAGAAGGTGGAGGGTGCTGGGCCGCTGCGGCCTGGGGCTCAGAGGCCGGGCATTTGTGTCGGGGACGGGAAAGTTTGGCAGAAGCCAGGGCTCTGGGCAGAGGCCCCTGGTTCCCAGAGAAGCCTGTCATTGTTTCCCGCAAAGCCGCAGCTCCCGCCGTCCGGTTCCCGCACCCCGGGCCCCTGGGGAAGCCGCTTCCCAGTGGCCCAGCCCAACGCATCCCTGGAGGGGGCTTCCCCAGCGTGGAGCGGCCAGCGTCCCCACCCGCCGTCGCCCTCCGCTCTCGGGACCGCTAATCCGCGCGTCCCCGCTGCCGAGTCCTCCGCTACGCAATGCGGCGGAAGCGGGCCCGCTGGAGCTGCCGTAGCGCGGGAAGTTTCCGTTGCCACGGAGATGACTTCTGACCCTAGGAGCGTCTGCTGCGGTAGGCGCAGCTGTTGCTATGGAAACTGCGGCGGCCGGAAGCAGCGGCGCTGGAGGAACCGGGTGGGCGGGCAGAGCTCCTGGCTCGCGGGCTGCTCCCTCTGCTTGGCGGCCTGGATGCTGGAAGGGAGCCCGGTCCCCATCCACAGGTGGCTGCGCTCAGGCTCCTGCAGGGGGAAGGACAGGAGGCGAGGGTGCGGGCGTGGAGCGCGGGGTGGAGTGCGGGCCGCAGGGGATGCGCTGGCTCCCTCCGCTGAGGTCAGCTCAGCCCGGCGCTAACGCGCTAGCTTTCTACAGACCTGGGCTGCACACCCCTGCAGCTGCCGGACCGTGTTTAAGTTGGTTTCCAAAATCGGACCACAGCAGACACAGCCGCTTGAAGGTCACGAACAACCCGCGCCTCTTACTGGGGTGGCAACGCACGTGCAGGAAGTGACTGTGCCAAGCGCTGGTTATGGGATTGCAGGCGCAGGCGCAGCTGCTCTGAGCCCTGGGGGAAGAGACACTTGTTATACTGGTGGCCCCAGGGAAAGCTCCTGCATTTCCTAGTCCTAGAGTGGTGGTGGTGGTGGTGCAGAAATAGGTGGCATTCCACTATTTCCATAGATGTCCCTTCCTTAGCGACTTATAAACAATCTTGGTGTCCACCTACCCTGGCACGTTTTTCTTTCAGTCATCTTTGGATTTTGGGGGAAAAATCATTTAAGTGTTAAACAGTTTTTTTTAAAAAAACCTCATTTGTAAATGAAGAAGTTGAGAAAAATTATTTTCAGGGTCTATGCCAACTCTGAAGTTTATGAAGTCTTTTACTGAGTAGTAACTCTAAATCTCCTTTTTAAACTTAACATTTAAAAAGTGCCACTATGTCCCAACTTGGTGCTGGAAGCACAGGGCTGAAGAAGAGTACTTCCCTCTAGAAATCTTGATGGTTAGCTAAGCTAAATAATAACCTCAACATAGGTGAATTTTTGCTTAAGCAGGGGGAACCCCAACTGTGATGTTGGAGGGAGAACGGAGGGGTTGGGGATATCAGTGCAGCTGGAGGAAGGGAGTAGGGGGTTTATCAATGCAGTTGGGCACCTTCGACTTCCATGAGAAGCCCAACTAACGTGGGGGTAAAGTAGGGGGAAATATGGGAACAGGGAACAGTCCAAATGGGGAGACCATGAACTAGCATCATTCTTTGTCAATATCCGTATGTTCAACATGTGCAACAACTATTTCCTCCAACATGTAAAACTGTGTTGAATGAATAAAAAATAAAATCTGCTGGAGAGAGAAGCTGAATCAGTTCTGGTAGTGTGATTTATCTGATGGTGCGATGGTGAACTGTGGCAGAGGAAGTAGTTTTAGGGCCAAAGAAGAGAGTCTGGAAGGCCTACTGAAGGGACTAAAACTCAGCCCTGCAGATCGGCTAGGGGTTAGTCACAAGGGAAAGGCCCTGGTGAGGCTGTCACGGAAGACAAGAAAGCTCTCTAAGCCTGGAGTTTACAGAGTGTGGTGTTGATGCCGGTGATGTGGATGTCGGGTTCATGTCCTCTCGGAGTCAAAGAATGAAACCGAGGGACACCGAGACAAGTGTAGTAGATGGATTTTATTTTATAGAAAGTGAAGCATTGGAAAAAGAACAGACTTCCCCCAGAGTAGGGGAAGGGGACTGAGCGGATGAGGCAGTGAGGTTTGCCCTTTTTATATGATGTCCTCTCCTTGATTGGTCACTACTTCTCTACCCCTGTATCTAGGACACAGGCATGGGGAATTCTGGTCCAGTCTTTGGTCTTAGGCGCCAATAGAAAGAATGTGGTTCCTTCCTAGGCAGAAGAGAGTGTGTGCATCTGGGCCCATCTGGTCAGACCCTTATTAGCATTGGGGAATGTCTTTGCCCTCTCAAGAAAGATGACCATCTGTTAATTTTTTCCTCATCCACCCACATTGTTCTGCCTAACTTTTTCTGCCTCAGTGTGTTCCAGAAATTACCACTGGGGAATAGGAGGATGTTTGTAGGGAGTGGCAGGTGTTGGGGTTAGAGGGTTCAAGAACAAATCATGCGTTCTGTGTGACATAATCACATTCACCCTTTAGACACCCATTTTGCCCACATGGTGGAAAGTAGCTTTGAGTCAGTCAAGATTGAAGTTAGACCATAGAGGAAGCAACTAAGGCGGTGAGATGTGATGAGGTCCCATCTACGGTGTAGGAAAGGAAATGGAAGCCATCAAAATGGCGGGTTTGATTTGGGAATTAAGTTGAAAGACGGGTCTGGAATTTCTGCCTAAAGGTTTTGATTTGAACAAGCATTGATGCCATAATCCTCTGGCCATTTGTCAGTAACGTGTTCCCTTCTCCTTGAAACGTAGTGAAACCTCTACTGACCCTTCATATTTAGAAGCAGAGGAAAGTTAATGGCAAGTCAGGAACTTTGACGTTTCTCTTCCTAGATCAAAATTCAAGTAGTCAGTTTTAGGAGTGTTGCCCTGTAAAAGGAATTCATTTTTCTTGACTTCAAATCTGAAAATTCTTAGGGATGGTAGAAATGCTTTACAATAAAGATAACTCCAATGATTTTTAATGATGCTTTACAATTCTTTTTATCAATAGCAGATGTTTTTGTACATCATACTTTGTTCCATCCATAGAGTCGAGCAGTGCATTAAAAGCTAAGTGTTCAGATTAACTATTCAGGTCTGACAAGGAAAGGGAAATGTGAACTTTGTCAAATTTACATATGTAAGTGTATGCACCTGCTTTTTAGATAGAAATGAATGTATCTGTAATTAAAATGCCTTTTCCTCCTCTGTAACATCTTGTCTGCAGGGTTACATGGGGAGGATTATTATTATTTCTTTCCATTTCCTATGTGCAGCAAATGATACTCTACTGTAAGAAATAAGAAATGTGAAAATCAGAAGGCTTAAAGATTAAAACAAAAATATCTTTTAATTGTGATTTTTTGGGAACACTTAAAACCTGCAACTCATCTTCTTTAGTTGTATTACTGTTATGCAGTAGGTGTTATAATTTTTAAGCAAAGAAAGGACCCACCCTGTTTGCTAGGAGACCTGAGTCAGTTTCCTAATTAAACACTCAGTAGTAATTATCATTCTGCTTCAATTTTTTTTTTATTGGGGCAAATTGAAAGCAGAAACCCAGCATACTTGAATTTCCTCCTAGCTATTAACTGCCTTGTTTTCTAGGTTGTTATATTTTTCATTAACTTAATTTTTTTTTGTCTTACATTAAAAACATTTTCCCACTCATGATAATTAAGAAAATAAAATTCCTTATATCTCAGACATATGATAATGGATATCAAATATAGGGAATACCATAACTTTGATTTAACTGATACACAAAAGCATAGAAATTATACACATTAATAAGGTAACATGAAGTTTTTAATACACATATGCATGTATAGCAATATAGGAAATACTTTCAGCAGAGTGATATTGAATATGATAAATATTTTGCTGAGGCAAGAACAGATTTTATGTAGGATATCTTAAGTCTGTTGTCTGTTGCTGTAACAGTACCTCAGAGTATGTAATTAATAAAGAATAGAGATTGATTAGTTCCTGGTTCTGAAGGCTGGTAAGTCCAAGCATAGGGCCCTGGCTACTCTCCTAATTAATCCATGATTACACATTTAACTTCCTAGAGTTTTAAAAGTGTATTACTTTTTCGCATTAACGAAGGTGTCTTGAATTATTGTGAATCCTATATAATTATACCAATGCCCTAATAATCAACTAATTTTAAGAGAATGTTTTTTCTGTGTGTTAGTCATTTTATTTACCTGAATAAGCCCTCAAAATCACCTGTAGGAACTTGTTACATTTCTGTTAAAAATTATGAAGCCCAAACATGAAAAGGTTAAGAAAGTTTGAGCATCTCCTGCCAGTAATTGAAAGATGTAGGTATACATCCAAGTAATCTTACTCCAGCATGTGTATGGCATCCTCTTGAATCTTCATGCTGCAGCTGCCTCTGTCAAAAGGATGTTCAACAGCATTATGTGAAAGTGATCAAAAATTTGTTTCTGTGAATCATTTTGACCTGAAACGAAAAAGAGGTCCAACATATTCAGTGTTTAGATACCTAGATGTTTAATGTTTTCTTGTGAGCTATGATTTACATATATTAAAATGCATAGTTAACTTTACAGCCTGATGTATTTTGACAATCGTTGGCATCATTGTAACAGGAATCTAATGAAGATAAAAAACATTCCCACACCCCAGGAAGCTGTTTGCATTCAGTTCCTACCCATGCCCTTTCTAAGACCTAACCACTGCTCTGGTGTCTCTCACTTTAATTTGACTTGTGGTAGAACTTCATGTCATTAGATCATGAAGTCCTTGAACTTTTATGTTTGCTCCTTTCAATTAATATATTAATTTTGATCATGTCATTGCATGATGTGTAGAATTAATGTGATTGCTTCAGTTTTATTTTGTCAACTGGCATCTCCTACTTGAATAGACTACTTTTCTGTAATTAGAAGTAAATAGATACAGTTGAGAGGGAAACATCATCAAAACAGTAGCAATCAATGGATATATACTTTGTTATCGAGGGGTAATGCCAAAACATGGATGACCACCTTGGGTTTTACCTGTTGCAGTTTCCCCCAGAAGAACTCATGAGTTAAATGGGTAGTTCGTGGAGGAATGACATTGGCTTCTGGGATGGTTCCCCCATCTTCCCAATCTCCAAACTCCTATGAGTTCTTCATATACCCTCCCCCCTCCCCATCCCCCTCCCTACACCTCCAAGTATCCTAGGGAGCCATCCCCCTATTACTCTGAAAGTCAATTGAATACACTACTTTTATTTAACACCAGGAAACTGTCAGACCTAGAAAGGATCAGACTTTATGGAGTGTGCTAGCCTGATACAGTTCACAAATAATCTGGTAAAGGAAAGGAAACTCCTGGATCAGTGCATAGCAAACAGTATGAGCTTCCTGTTGTCATCAGCCCCTTGTCACCTGATCCTGGATGTGGGAGTGCTGAGTGGCCCAGTAGATGTTGGTACACAGTGGATTTAAGTCACAGCTGAAGCATTTTAGGAAGTCTCTACTCTTAAGGGACTTCTAGCAAAGCCGCCTAATCTTTGCCCTTTAGGGAGACAGTATGTTTATTATCTGGGTTAGCAGCAAATGTGTCCTCTTGATATGGAGGGAGACCCATACCAAGATTCCAAGGCTGTTTGCTCCACAAATATGCTTGCAAAGATAGTCTTGTACAAAAGCTGTTGAGGACATGTGGAAATGCCCTGGGTAAACTGTCATTTAATCTACTTCCGAAAGGCACCTCTTTATTCCCTTTTGGTGTGTCTCAGTAGTGCTACAGTTATTGTTCCTACAATAATGCTTTTGGTCTGGAGAAACATGTTAGGTGAAAATTAACTTAAAAATGATCTTATGGTTTTGGGACAATATAAAATCTTATGTGATAAACCTACCTGGATTTCTTAACTAAATATGTAATCCTATATGATAAGCCTATAGCCATTCAAATAACTAAAATGTGGTACATGACATTTAGTTCTGGGAAAGATTTAAACTGTCATATGAGTATTTGGTCCTTGACCCACAAGTCCTTCAGCTAAATGTACAGAGAATAGTAGATATGAGATGGAGTTCTGATGGAAGACCCATCTGGGATGCAAGGGGAGGAAAGGGAGATCTTTTATAGAAGCGTGACCTGATGACTTCTGAATGCATGTTTCAGTTGGCAGGGGAGAGAAGCATGTTCTGGGAAAGGGGAAGATTAATGTGTGTGAAAGTCAAAGGCTAGAATTATTTATGGATTGAGTGAGAGGTATGTCATTGGGGATGTGTGGGAAAGTTAATGGAACAGTACTTTTGAGGATTAGTGGAATCATAGTTAGGAAGTCTGGTGGAAGAGTTAGACTGGAGGTATAAAAATTAGTGGACTAGAGGGTGTTTCTGAAAAGGGGAGTGAGATGATTGAGATTTGCAAGATGATAGTGTAATAAATGCAGCTGTGCATGGGGAGGGGTAGTTTTGGGAGGAAGGAGTGATTTGTGTAATAAAGCAAAGTGTCCTCCTGTCAGTTAGAGATGGGAACTGGAGCTTGATTGAAGTGATGGTTCTGGGTATGTAGTATGAGCAGGAGGAAATTCACTCACCTATCAGGCATGCATTAACTGAAGGCCCACATCAAGGAAGCGGGGTCCATGAAGGAGACTGCTTCTTTGAACTTGAGGGTGCTGGAGTCTCCACTGTGGAGCTCATGGGAAGGTGACCTCACTCTATCTTCAGAGTCTTAGATGATTTACTGAGAATGTGAGACAGGAAATGCAGCGAGTGGCTACATTTATGTCCTTGATAGTTATGTGTAGTTGATAGTTAGATGAACATATATTATCTATTATATAATTTGAGGCCCCTTCTCCAGCTTTGGAGGCTTTCTAAGTAAAGGGTGGATGTCTGTTGATCCTTCCTTCAAGGTGTGGTCCTGAATCACTGAGTAGTATTTATAGGCAGCAAATTTATTTCCTTGCAAGATGATGTTTCCTAGTGACTGCCACCACTAGGAAGGGCTGAAAATGTCACAGACTATTTGGATACAAGGATTTTTCACCAACTTGGCCACATTTTTTTCTCTACAGGAATAGTAAGGTGCTAATCTGGCTCCAGTAGTAGTCATATAGCCCTTGATGGCCTTTGTTCAGTGGAGTCATGCCTTAAAGAACAGTTTACTAAAAGCACACACTGCCTTTGGAAGTGAATTTTGATTTTCTATATTTTCTAATTTGATTTGTGTTTTAGGAGACAGTGCCTGTACTCTGGATCTTTTAATGCTTAAGAATGCCATAAAATTTGTAAATGAATATTTTAAGGAAGATTACTTTTATTAAAATAAGAACAATTGAATTATTAAAGAGCAATAAAGTAAAGGAAGAGGATTAGGGGTGAAGGAAGGAAGTATTAGTGATTGAAATGGAGAAAATTGTTATGTACTTTTATGAATATGTTGAAATGAACCCTACTAATATATATAAGTATAATGCACCAAAATAAATAATAAATAAAAAATAATTAATGGCAGTTCGCACTTCACAATAATGTAGTTAGCAATGCCTTATGATCAACAGTTGCAGTTTCTTTGTTTTGAGGGCTGGGATCCTTATTAGACATTGCAGTTTCTAGACCTGGTATTTGTAGGACCACAAGGGGAAGGGGTTCATTTTAGGTGGTGATTTCAGTAGTAGATATACTGTGGTGGGAATAAATTGACAGCTTAAACCGGAGATCTGTCATTTCAGTGGGTGAGTAGTGACTCAAACTTTTTGCAACTGTGGTAAAGGCCGTGGACCGCTGTACTATACCCAGAGTCTGAAAGCTGTAGTGTTAAAGGATCTGAATGTTTTTCATTCGCATGTCTTTAAGAAAATGAAGTACACACGTTTTGCACATAAAGGCTTCGCTTTGGAATCCTGATCCATTTGGACCTGTACCCACTTTCCCACAGTCTCTGATGCCCACTTAGTTGTGTTTGTGAAAGCCTGAGGGTCTTCCAGTTCTCATTACGTGATTTGCAATTTTACTCTTTTGTTATTATCCCAAGCAGGAGGACATATTATCTTTCTGCATCTTAACAACAGCTTTTGCATAGCAATTCTTTTCTATATTAATTTTAATGTAAGAGAAATATTTGACCATTCCTTTCTTGTACCCTTTAAAATTTATAACTGCTAGAAATACATTTGAATATTATTGTATATTTTGTTAGGAGCTATTTTTATCTCTTTCCACAGTAGAATTACAAAAAATTTAAGGAAAATGTTAGAAGTTTGCACAGCTATTACATAGATCGGTTCAGGTACAAAGAAGTTCAAAAATTGCAGAAAAATGATTTTCAGGTAATATACATTGTATTTATTTCCTGATTGTTGTAAATGTCCATATTTTGAGCTGCTAAATAGTGAAATAGTACTTTAACAGATTATCTCACTGGTTAAACTGTGGTTTGAGCTTTTCCAACGTTGAGGGTAAACACTAAGCAAGTCGAGTATATTTATGGTGTGGAGACATGCTAGACATTTTGCTTGTGGCACAGTCTTGGACGTTTGTGTTCTAACCCCATCTGTTGGTCATTAGAATCTTTTACCCAAGGGAGCTGTAGAGAAGGGTTCATATTAATGGTAATTTGAAAGCAGGAAAAAAACCTCAGAAGTAGGTTCAATACAAAATAATATATTTTTAAAAAATTTATGATTTTTGAAATTAAAACAGTATTTAATCTGTTTTGGCCAGCTGTTACATTTCTGTGACCAAAAGACCTGACAAGACCAATTTTAGGAGGAAAAGTTTATTTGGGTGCTCATGGTTCAGAGGTCTCAGTCCAGAGAGGGCCAGCTCCGTTCCTTGAGGGGAGGCTGAACACTATGGTAGAAGGCCTGGCTCCAGAGAGCAGAGGGAAACTCCATGCCACATACAAAATATATACCCTTCAGGGAGGTCCCCAGTGACCCACTTCCTCCAGCCACACCCCACCAGTCTACAGTTACCACTTAACCCCTACCAGGGGATTAACTCACTGATTGAGTTAAAGCTTTCAGTAACTCTATCATTTCACCTCAGCCTGCCTGGATTGTCTCATGAGAGATTTTGGGGAACACCTCACATTCAAACCATAACATATTCACATATTGATTTTCTCTCAGCTTTTGTTTTTTTGTTGAAATTATTTATTGATCTATTTTTTAAGAAAGGGATAGAGAAAGACCATCAAGTTTATTTTTTTTTTTCATGTGGCTTTTGTCGCTTGGACACTTTTTTATGTACGTAGTGCTGGGGTTTGAACCCACGTACTCACACATGCCAGGCAAGCGCTGTAATCACTGAGCCACCGCTCCAGCCCCTGAAATTATTTTGAATTAAAATTTAGATGTAGAGATCTGCAGCATGGGGTGTAATAAGTGAACAAAACGCTGAAGTATGTCTGTTTCTGCATTGTTTACTAGCCAGCATCTTGGTTATTGGTATTTGTGGGTTAGCACGACATAAACAGCACTTTAAACTCCTTACGAATAAGTAGGCCACATAAATAACTCAGAACTAAGAAATGGAATCTCCAAGAATTTAAGTCACATTCTAGTTTCTACTTTATCAGTATTGTCTGATACTATGATTTTATTTCTGGATATGTCATATAAATTAAATCATACAACACGTGGGTTCTTTTACTTAGCATATTTTCAAGATTCACACATGTTAAAGCATGATCAATGTTTCACTTTTATTATAAAATAGTATTCCACTGTATGGATTTATCATGTTGTATTTAGCCGTTTTTCCATTGATAGGCATTTGGATTTTTTCCATTAGTCACCACTGTAAATAATGCTGCTATGAGCAATTGTGTACCAACTTGTGTGTGGATCTCTGTTTCAGTCTCTTGGGTATACAACTGACAGTGGAATTGCTGGATCATATTCCATTTTTAAAATTTTGAGGGATCACCAAGTTGTTTCCCAAAGGGTTGTGCCATGTTACGTTCCGCCGAGCAACGCACGAGGGCTCTGACTTCCCCAGGCCCTTGTCAACACTTGCTGCTGCTTGTCTTTTTGGCTGTAATCATTCTAGTGGATGTGAATTAGTGTGCTATCGTTGTGGTTTTGATCTGCATTTCCCTAATGACTAGTGACAAGGAGCAACTTTTCAAGTTTTAATTGACCATTTGTAAAAATATCTGCTTTGGGAAAATATTCAAATTATGTGCCCATTTTTAATTGAAGTAATTGTCCTTTTATTTTTGAATTGTAAGAGTCCTTATAATTCTGGATCTAAGTTATCAAGTTTATGATTTGAAAGTATTTGCTTCTATTCTGTTGATTTTCATTTCCTTAATGATATTGTTTAGAGCAGAAAGTTTTACATTTTTTGAAGTCCAATTTGTTTTTTTCCTACCTTACATATTCAGTATTATATCTGAGAAATCATTTCTTAATTCAAGATCTAAATGTTCAAAA
>PVKS010023056.1:0-19798 GCA_004027875.1 Aplodontia rufa
GCAACTGCTGCTGTCTTCCAGCTCTCAAGGCAACTCTTTCCCCTCGAGGTCAGCAGCAGCCCCACTCTCCTTCCTGTGCTGTCCTGCGTGCTTCTCTTGCACATGGCGGGGAAACCCTCCACTCCAGCATCCCACAGCCCTCTTTCCAGTCCAGACCTGAGCGCTCAGCGCATTTGCGGTCCTGCACTGCCACCTACAGGGACTTCTTGGTAGTACACTGAGAAGTCCCTGATGAACCTGCCAGGACCTGGTCAGGTCCCTTTCCCTTACTCAAAAGAGAAACTGCAGCTCTCAGAAGGTGCCGGAAGGACCCTTTAAGCCCCACACCAAGTTCAATCACACTCTGCTAGGTCTTTTCACTCCGCACCCCTGTGAGATGTGGCTGCATTTCGTTTATTATTTAAACAAGGAAAAGAGATCTTCAGGGATGCAATTAGGAAACTTCCAGAACAAAAGGAAAACCAGACACACCAGCCTTGGAAAACGCAGGAACAGGACAGGCCAGGACCAGGCAGAGGAACCCAGGGGCTCTCAGAGTTTCCCGCCTCCTGCCCTAAGGCAGATTCCTGCCCTGCGGGTCTGGGAGCCCAGCCTGGACTGTGAACAGCTCAGCCAGGAAGCCTCTGCCACCGCTGTTGGCCTTCTCTGCTGACTCAGGGCTCCTGCCACCCGGGTTCTGCTAGTCACGACTCCTGGCTCCTCCTGGCCAGACCTCTGCTGACTCAGGGCGTCTTCAACTCCTTCCCCCCATTTCTCTGCCTGGGATCTTCTCCCTCTCTCCTGCTCATTCTCCAGCAGGTTCTGAGCTGTCCCGTGGGTCCCAGGCTTCCCTGGTGGTTGCGTTTCTCATGCACCTGCCTCACTGTGCGCTGACCAGCCTAGATACCTTTAGACGGGGTGGCCACACCAGTCCAGTCGGCCAGATCCTGGGTCAAGAGGCGTAAAACAGGATAACTCAGGGCGATGAAGCCCTCAAAGGAGCTGAGGGGTGGCAGGGATGCAGATGCCTGCTCCTCTAGGACCAGGGCTCCAAGTCCTCACCTTAACATTCAGGCTGCCCCGCCCCCCAGGATCAAGAAATAGCTTCCAGGTGTGGTGGTGCATGTCCGTAATCCCAGACCCTTGGGAGGCTAACGTGGGAGGATCACAAGTTCGAGGCCAGCCTCAGCACCTTAGCAAGACCCTGTCACAAAATAGCAAGTAAAAGGGCTAGGGACGTAGCTCAGGGGTAAAGTGCCCCCGGACTGAATTCCCAGTACAAAAAGACAGACAGACAGACTAACACTGAACACTATGTGTCAAGTGCCATCAGCTTTACCCAGTCCCGTCCACAGTGCCCACTTCACCAGCACGAAAACTCATTTATGCTTCTAGAAAGTGGCAGAATGCGATCTGAGAACTGATTCTCCTGCATTTACAATGGGTTTCCCTCCTGGTAAACCGAACACAAATTGAAAATATTGCAAGTCCAAACTGCACCGGATGTGCCTCGCCTAACAGATACCATGCCTCAGACAGGCTCAGAACCCCCGCATCCGCCTAATCCCGCGTCACTTACCGAGCTCTGCACTGACCATGGAAACAGGAGGGTGCCAAGGGTTAGCTTTTGCACCCACAAAAAGTCAAAAAAATCACGAGTGGAGCAATTCATAAGCTGGGGGCGTCCACCGTGAGTCCGTACCTATCAACGACAGGTAAAAGACAGCAGAGACTGGGTTGAAAGAACAGGACCCATCTATGTTGTCTGCAAGAGACTGACTTTTTTTTTTTAAAGACAGGGACAGTGAGAGAGAGGGAATCAATTTTATTTAGTTGTTCACGTGGTTTTTGCTGCTCTGACACTTTGTTGCATACGAGGTGCTGGGGTTCGAACCTGCGTCCTCGTACACGCCAGGCAAGTGCCGTAACCACTGAGCCCTGCTCCAGCCTGCAGCTGACTTCTTTAAAATATTTTGAACTTACTTTTTAAATTGGCAAAGTAAGTCAGACACGGTGGTGCACACCTGTAATCCCAGCCGCTCAGGAGGCTGAGGCAGGAGGATTGAAAGTTCAAAGCCAGCCTCAGCAACTTAGCGAGGACCTGAGTAGCTTAGCAAGATCTTGTCTCAAAATTAAAAAATGAAAAGGGCTGGGGATGTGGCTCAGTGGTTAAGCACCCCTGGGTTCAATCCCTAGTGCCAAAAAGAAAATACATACATATATATATGTAACTGATGAATTAAAATTACATATATTTATAGTATAAAGAATGATGTATTGACATTATGCAGACATTATGGAATGGCCAAATCAAGCTAAATAACACAAGATTTATTTTGTATCCTTTTGTTAGAACACTTAAAATCTACCCTCAGCAATCATCAAGTATACAATATAGTGTTATTAACCAGAGTCACCACGATATACAGTAACTCTCTTGAGTTTAATCCTCCTAACTGAAACTTTGTATTCTATGACCAGCATGTCTCAATCCCTCCCCCAGCCTCTGATTACCACCATTCTACTCTCTGCTTCCATGAGTTACATTCTTTAAAATTCTACCTATGAGTGAGATCAGGTGGCATTTGTCTTTCTGGGTCTGACTTACTTCATTTAACGCAATGTCCTCCACGTTCAATCCCCAGATGCAGGCAGGGGAGAACCCACCTGTGGCTTGCAAGGTCAAAGTCTCCTATTAATCGGGAGCTTCTAAATCCATGGTTGTTCCCCACAGCCCAGCACACTAGAAATGGAAGACACCAGAGCAATCTCTGCTCAGAGAGTGCAGACACCCTCCACCGAGGAAAATAAAGAGGGCTGGGATGCGGCTCTGTGGTTAAGCACCCCTGGGTTCAATCCCCAGTACCAAAAAAAGAAAAAGAGAAATGAAAGAGAGAAAAAGAACACAGCAAATATCTCAGCATCTTTGGCCACACATGGACACATTTATTCTAAATACATGCCCATTCCCAGTACTCCAAAGATAAGGTCCTTATTTTTAGTGATGAAAGGAAACCGGAGAGGGATATTTACTAATGCAAAATTATTTTGGTTTGCTTTTTCCTTGATGTTATTCTTATTCTCACCCACAAAAGAGGAGGGGAGAAAAAGGAGAAATGAAACTGACCACTGAAAAGTCATTATCCAACAAAACAGAATCATAGATGTATTTATTCAGAAAACATTTCCTGAGGACCAGTGTGCCAGACACTACCTACCTCTGCCAATAGGAATGAATTCTGCCCCCTTTGAAATAACTCTGCAGCAGAGCAAGGTGGCTCATGCTCGGGAGGCTGAGGCAGGAGGATTGCAAATTCAAAGCCAGCCTCAGCAACTTAGTGAGGCCCTGAGCAACTTAGTGAGCTCCTGTCTCAAAATTAAAATATATTTTTATTTTAAAATATATATATATATATATTTTTTTCACATGGCCTTAGTTGCTCCAACACTTAGTTGTGTACATGGTGCTGGGGTTTGAACCCGGGTCCTCGTGCTTGCCAGGCAAGCGCCGCAACCGCTGAGCCACCGCTCCAGCTCCCAACACTGGACATTTTAAACTTGTGGGCAGCACCACTGGCAATCAGATTCTCCTCCCACACCCGGGTCCACTGCGGCTGCTGTCTTCGCTGTGGTCTGACCGTTTCGTGAATTTCCTGCGCTAATTATGTAAAGTCTGTAACCTTTGTCCCTGAAGTCTGTGTTCTGTTTTTGCTTTTGGTCAGCAGGCAGTTTGACGGAGTGACTTGAGTGACCCTGGAATGATCAAAAAGTGAAATAAAGAATAAAAATTTCCAAAAGAAAGGAAAAATGCTACCCTAGTCTTTGCAGATTGCCCGTGTCTCGCACAGTCTGAAGCGCAGGCCGCGCCTGCTCTGCTTGGCCTTCACTTCCTGTTTGCACAGAGCCTGGTGGCCGGTGCGAGATGACCGCTCAGGGCCCTCTTAGGCTTTTTTTTTTTCTTTTTAAAGAGAGAGTGAGTGGAGGTGGGGAAGCAATTCTATTTTCTTCATCTGATTTCTCTTGCTCCAACACCTTGTTATGTACGTGGTGCTGGGGTTCTAACCCACATCTTTGCGCCTGCCAGGAAAGCACCGTAACCATCGAGCCGCCCTGCAGCCCTCCTCAGGCTTTCCCTGAGCCTTCATCTCACCCTGGACCTTCACTCAGCCTTCTCCTTCCCCTGGCACTTGTGCAAGATTTTAAAAGCCCTTACACATGTCTTATCCGTTTTCCAAAACTTTTCCTTCCCAGGCCTCTTGCTCTGCCTATTTCTTGTCCCAAGTGGGGTCCCTTGATCCAGGCTGGAGAGGCCAACACCTGAATCTTTAAATGCTTTGGCCAAGAGCCACCCAGGAAGCCACCCCAACCCTGGAAATGCCCTGTGTGGAAAAATATAGGAAGCTGATCACTGAGGGAGTCACCAGCAAGACTGAGACCTATGGCACGGTTCTCGGAAAATCACTTCTGTGCCATGCCTGGGCGCTGGCCACCAGCACCACAGACCCAGGCCACTGTCCTCGTGGGCCCTGGTGGGTGAGCAATTGAAAAAGTCACTCAGTTTTATCACAGGGCAGAACTTCCTTCACCCGGTTTCCCCTGGATGTGCTAAGTTTTGTTTTATTTTCTACTAGACCCCAGAGGGGCTTCAGAGTCGACTCTGACATTGTGAGCTCATTGGTCGTTTGGGAGAGGGACGGAGTGCTACCTATCCTTAGTCGACCATTTGGGGTTGCCCAGCTCCTTCTACTTAACTGCTTTAACTTGTCCGTTTGTTTCTGTGATGCTGGGGGTGGAACCCAGGGCCTCGAGCATGCCAGGTAAGCAGTGAGCTGCGTCCCCAGCTACACCCAGCACCCGTTCAGCGCTCTTCCTGTGATTGGGGAAATTCCTACATTTTGAGTTTCTGGATCCCCAAGGCAGAGGCCAGGATTTGGTTTCCTAGACTTTCTCGGAGCCAGTTAGTGAGATTAGTTCTGCATCTCAGGAACATATCAAAAAACCCAATGTAGGGCTGCAGTGGATGGAGCACTGACCTGGCAAGCGTGAGGACCCAAGTTCAAACCAAAGCACCACGTACACAACAGTGCTGGAGCGATGAAAGCCACATGAAGAACTGGGTGAAATTGATTCTCTCTCTCTCTCTCTCTCTCACTGTCTTTAAAAGAAAAATATGTAGGCAGGAACATGAGGTGCTGGTCACTTGGGATCAGAAGTTCAGCACTGGCTTGGAATGGTCCGCAGCCCTAAACATCTCAGCTAACGCTGTGCAGGCCCCACAGACCTTATTTCTTGCCCTTAAATCCTAAAAATTAAAATTTTTTTTCTTTTTCTTTTTTTTAAAAGAGAGAGGGACAGTGAGAGAGACAGAGAGAGAAACAACTTTATTTAGTTTTTCACATGACCTTAGTTGCTCCAACACTTCTTTGTGTACGTGGTGCTGGGGTTTGAACCTGGGTCCTCGTGCTTGCCAGGCAAGCGCCGAAACCACTGAGCCACAGCTCCAGCCCCTTTTTCTTTCTTTCTTTTTTTTTTTTTTTTTTAGAAAGAGGGGACAGTGAGAGAGAGAAAGAAAGAGGGAAGCAATTTTTATTTAGTTTTTCATGTGACTTCCGTTCCTGAGACTTTGTTGTGTACATGGTGCTGGGGTTTGAACCCGTGTACTCACACATGCCAGGAAAGTGCCGTAACCACCAAGCCACCGCTCCAGCCCTCTTGTCCTAAAATCTTAAAAGGAAAGACCGCCGTTCCTCAGTGTCAGGAAGGTTTGTGGGTCCTGGCCACTACCAACGTGGGACACAGACTCTACTCCAGAGTGTGTGTGGCTGGGGTTGGGGGCAAGAGGTTGAGTGTCAAAACACCTAAGAGGGGCCAAGAGGTAGAGCGCTTGCCTAGCATGCACAAGGTCCTGGGGTTCATCCCCAGAAACACAAAAATAGACAAAAAACACGTATACACACACCCACGTGCCAAAGCACAAGTTAGCTTCTTAGTTCTTCTCAGAGAGGGCGAATGCAATCGGGCCTCACCGAAGCGTCCTTCTCAGCGGTGTGGAGTCCCACTCTCCTGTGTCAGGTTCTAGATTCTGCTTCCAGGACACCTGAGTCACAGCCAAGGAGCCGCGAGGCGATCCCCTGCCTTGATTTGCAGGAATCCTAGACACCGGGAGCATAAAGCAATGGTTGGCACCTCGACGAACACTGAGCACCGGAACTGGGGAAAGTTCTTTAGGAAAAGTATGTAGTCAGATTGAAAAGTTTGTAAATGATTATGTTTAAAATTTTCAGCTTTATGAAATTTTTATCTAAAACTTGGATACTCACTATTTATATAAAGTGTGCTTTGCTCTCCAGTGTGTGTGTGTGTGTGTGTGTGGTGCCGGGAGCCCTCTACCACTCAGCTGTATCCAGGCCGTTTCTTAATTTTGGGTCAGGGCCTTGTTAAGTTGAGTCAGGCTGGAGCAGTGGGCGGCTCAAAGGTTACGGCGCTTGCCTGGCATGCCTGAGGACACGAGTTGGAACCCCAGTTTAGTTTTTCATCTGGCCTTCATTTCTCCAATACCTAGCTGCATAGGTTGTGCTGGGGTTCGAACCCGGGTCTTTGTGCATGCCAGGCAAGCACTCCCACCTCTGGGCCACCGCTCCAGCCCCAGTGGCTCTGAAGTGTTGAAAGTCATTTTCATTTTTACATTGATAGCTGCCCCCCTGATAAATCCATCACACATTGAAATCACTGTAAGCCAAAAGAGCATCGTGTAGCCCTCCTAACCTACCAAGCATCATGGCCGAGCCATGTGGCACCTGGGCGGTGACCAGGCAGAGGGGACACGTGGCACAGCAAAGAACGTCACACACGCGTCACTCCACCAGGAAGAGATGGAAATGCACAATTCAAGGTGGCTTCGTCTGAATGGGTTCGCTTTGCACCATCGTGAAGTGGGTAAATGGCGTCTCACCATGGGACGCTGGAAACTGCTGTACTTTTGTGTATGTTTATGGAAATCTATTCTAATATTTCAAAATTATTTCATTTTTAGCCTCTAGATCATACTACCGGTAGAAAATGAATTAAGGCAGACTCTTTTATTATGATAACCTACTTAGTGATTTTACAGAAGTGAAAGCAAAATAAGTAAATTGTGTGGAACAAAAGTATAGCAGTTTGTGAACCGTGAGCATCTTCTATTTCTCATGCAAATATTGTTGGCCCAACATGCAATAATTAAATTCAGTTGTTTGCTATTTTGCGAACTTCTAGTCATATAAAGCCAGATTTGTTTAGTTTTTGTTGTTATGAATGGTGGTTCAGCTGTCAAGATGGAAGAACATATTCTATTTTATTAAACACCTTGTTAACTTGATTTTTATTTCATTTTCACTTATAATTTTTTTTGGTACCAGGGATTGAACCCAAAGTGGTTAAGAGTGGCTTAACCACTGAGCCACATCCCCAACTCTTTTGATATTCTGAGACAGTGTCTCGCTAACTTGCTAATGGCCTCACTAAGTTGCTGAGGCTGGCCTCAAACTTGCAATCCTCCTGCTTCAGCCTCCTGAGCAGCTGGGATTGTAGGTGTGCACCACTGTGGATTTATAACTTAAATGCACTACTCTGGGTACTGTCACCTTGCAGTTAGGCTGTGACCCTTTGATTCAGTAGAGCAGTGGTTTTCAACTAGGAGTTACTTTTGTCCCCCCCACCCCAGGCACATCTGGCACCATCTGGAAATAGTTTTGATTATCCTGACTGGCACCTAGGGGGAGGAGGCCAGGGACACTGTTAAACACCCCACAGCATTCGTGGTACCTCTCACAACAATCATCCAGCCCAAAAAGCCTGTGTCAGGTGACTTCCAAGGGGCTTCTCCGGCGCCTCTAGAGCTTCCGTGGTTACCTGCGAACCTGGCTTCCGCAGCCTGCAACCCAACACTCCCGCTCCAAGCAGCCTGGACCATCATCCAGCTCTTCATTTGACAGCTGAGTCCCAGAGCAGGTGAGGGAAGAAGTCAGAAGTAGAAAGGCAGGGTTCGTTTGCTTACGAGCGATTGGAATTTGGCAGAACCCACTTCAAGTGACAAAGGAGAAAGTGACTCCTTATGCACAGAGTGCAAATATGGGAAGCGTAGGGGTGCGGCTGCACCTTGGGGACCCCGGGAAGCCCAGACTCGCACGCCACAGGTCCCGATCTGTCTCAGCTGTGCTGCCTGGGGAAGCCGTCCTCATTGTCTTCTCCCGGCCAAGGCTTTTGTAGTGCCGGAGGCTCCTCGTTTGTGTGGTACTGGGGATTAAACTCAGGATCACTCCACCATGAGCCACACCCCCAGCCTTTTTTTTTTCTTTCTTCTTCTGAGACAAAGTGTACATGCATGCTTCTCTTGGAGGAAGACCTCTGGTGGAAGGGGCGTGTAAGGGCCCTCTGGAACGTGCACTGCAGGTGGGGTCAAGCAAAGGCTCCGAGGTGGAGCGCACAGGTGGGTGCACGACGGGCGGGCGTGTGCTCCCAGGCCAGCTGAAAGTCAGCTTCCCAGCCTGGAGGAGGCCTCTGATGGGAGGCCAAACAGCCTCTAAGTGAAGACGCGTAGCGAGCACCGGTACAGGAGACCGGTGCCGGGCCTGGGCGGTGGTGGTTTGGATTCATTTCTCCAGCCTCTGCCCGAATGCTCAGTAGGACAAAGGCAGCGCGCCTTCTCGCAGGGAGCGCTGTCCACACCCGACACCTGTTAAGGATCCTAGGCCCAGAACCCGGGACCATCCAGGTGCCATCAGCCCCTCCCCGCGCCCACCCTAGGGTGTTGGAGGACCAGCAGAGGTGGAAAGCTGTGTGGGGTAGTCGTCCTGCCAGCAGCAACCTGAAACCGTGTCCACCTCCAAACCCCGCGGGCTAGCGGTGGCCATCCATCCAAACCCTCGCTAATCCAATGTGCTGCCGTGGTGGTGCTCATCTGTAATCCCAGCAGCTTGCAAGTTCAAAGCCAGCCTCAGAAATTTAGTAAGGCCCTGGAATAATTTGGTGAGATTGTTTCAAAATAAAATATAAAAAAGATGGGAATATGGCTGGGTTGTTAAGCACCCCTGGGTTCAATCCCTGGTACCAAGAGGGTTGCGGGGGCAAAAACAGGAAAGCCCCTGTCACCCTGGAGCTTACAACCTTGAGCAATCAGCTCTCTAAAGTCTTCTGGGGGGCTGGAGCTGCAGCTCTGCGGTTACGGCACTGGCCTGGCGCGCGTGCGTATGTGGGTTCGAACCAGCACCACATAACAACAGTGAGCAACAAAAGCACAAGGAAAGCTAAAGTTGATTCTTTCCCTCACTGACCCTCTCTTAAAAACAATTCTTCTGGACTTCCACTGACAAACTAGGTGATATCAACTACTCAGGAAGTGCATTCTATACAGCAATTCCCACCAGCTCTCAGGAGAAAAAACTTTCCTGGTCTCTCAGAGCGCCAAAGTACCCTCTAAACTCAGGCGATGTCAGGGTTGAAAAAGCGCTGGAGCCACACAGGTGGGGCCAAAGCCTCATCAGCAGGGGTGGCCACGTCTTAGTGCTTGTGAAGGCCGAGAGAAGTGGATGCTAGCAAACGTTTCCGATTTCTCATGACAGATGAGGAAACCGAGGCCGTCGTTAGAACTCCGGAACACCTGACTCGTCAGACTCGGGAGGCACATTTCCTAAGCAAATGGAGCTGCTGTGTCCAGGGCGAGGCTCTGGTGGTCTCCCTCCCCCATTTCACAAGGCCCTTGTCTCAGGTTCCTGTATTCAGTGGTGGCCATGCCCAGGCACAAGGTGGCTCTCTTCACACATCGCTAGCCAGCCAACTGCTGGCTTCAGACGGGACAGGCTTGAGCACCCAGAGGGCACCTTCCCAGCTCCTGTGACCAGAGGCTCTGCCCTGCAGTGGGCAGAGCGCATGCTGAGTGAGGAGAGCAGGATCTAAATCCAGCCTACAAAATGTGCACAGCCAGGCAAAACAAACACAAATGAAAATATTAAAATACACGGAAAACGGTTCAATTTCAAAGATTTGGTCTCAGGAAGGTATCATGACACCCGTGACAGCCAGAAACCGTATCCTTGGAAACACAGGATTCTGCCTGTGCATCCCAACCAAGAATGAGATGAGCTCGCAGGGACACAGAGCTGACTCAGTGGGGCCAGCTGAAGACCTGGGCTGGGGTCCCCTCAATCTGCTCACACGGCAAACCAGTCAATGCCCAGAAAGCTGTCTAGGAATAAAGCTTGTACTAGAAATCCAGGCACCAACAGAAGATGAGAATTTTGCAAATATGTCCCAGAACCCTTCTCCTTTCCCCTCATGCGTACCCACAGCCATTTATGTTAGGAAAACACAAGGACTAACACCTCTCCCACAGATACATACACATGACAAGGGCCAACACCCCACCCTGGTGACAGTTAACGGTGCATTCCAAGGTTCTATTAGATGCACTATCACAACAGCCTTTAAAGGGCAGTCACCAATCGAGTCCTTCTGACAGAGACTCCTCTCAAAATTTCAAACCTGCATCAGACAGCTCTGGGCACCTAAGCGAGTCTACTGGATCCTTGAAATCAGGTCTGTAGTCCTTTGGCCCAAAGGAGGAACAGCAGATGCTGCTCATGGCCTGTGGACTGCCCCACTCTTCCCACCCCATTCCGGGCAAACTTGCTCTCCCTAAGGACATGTGGATGCTTCTCCTTGGCCAGGCCCACAGGATCAAACCCAGCCTGTGCTAAAGTGCAGCAAGCTAGGGGAGGCCGGGCCCAATCACAAAACCCCTTCATCACCCACCACACGCCGCAGCAACAACGGACACACAAAATGACGTTGAAAAACCTCAATCATTCCATGTCCCTGCCTTAGCGTGGCCCTCGTTAATTTGCATCAGGCAGCGAGCTGGCAGCAGGGAAAAGCAGCTGGGGTGTGGGTAGCAGCTCTTAAAGCACTTCCCAGCAAAGTGGCCCACAACTCTCCCTGGTCCCAGGAATACATCTCATGCCTTTTACCCCAGCCCTCCTGTGACCCAAGGAAGGAAGGCTGATGCCCTTGTCAAGTAGTTGCAGCCAACAGCCCCCCATCTTGTGACAGGTTTACAGAAGAAAGCTCTTAGGATGTTAGAAAGTGACCGCTCTGAAATTACACACCGCTGAAATGCTGCTGACAGGCCACCGGAGCTCACTGTGAGGAGTCAGGTGAGCGGAGCCCCACCAGCCTTATGAGCACTTACACAGAAGCGGTAGCCACCACGTTTTCAGGAAAACCTGCAACAGTGCGCAAAATGTGCTGTCAGGTTCCGCAGAAGTCGCCAGTCCCTCCAGGGTACAGCTAGGACCCCAGAACTGAAGCCCAACCCAGAGCCAGCCGGTATTCTCTGGTGAACCATGACACGGACGTGATTGGCCGCAGGCTCGCAGCACAGCAACTGCATGCTGCCACAGATGCTCTAGCTACACTGCTTACATGGCCCACAGCACCGAGGAGAAAGAGTCCACAGAGGCAATTTATTGTATATAAGTTTTATAGCCCTAGAAAAAGAATCCCAGGATTTTTCCTCCTGTGTGTTTCCGTCTTGCTTCTTCATGGTCCATGATGCCAGCTGAGGTTGTCAACACAATGAAACTATGGAGTGGAAAAAAAACACACAGGTGAGTTTAGCAGTTCAGCACACAGTGAGCGGCTTTCTGCTACAAAAGACAACACCACACTCCTCACTGGGTGAGCACACAGGGACTGATGCTGCCAACACAAACTGGGCCAGCAGCACACAAACATGGCTCCAGGAACCGAAGACCCAAACCCAGAAACCCTAAGCACACTCAGCCCTAACCCTTGCTAATGCTGGGAAACATTCAAGCTTAATCAAGCAAAAAACAGGACCCTCCTTTCGCTTTACAATGTCACTCCCTGCACTTGGATGAAGACACAGCAGAGTTTAAAGCACTAAGTAGTCAGATAACCTGTGCCTGAATTGTTTCTGCCACTCACTATATGTCCAATAGGAAAGCTCCTGTCCAGGCATTTCTGTGCATGTCTGGCGACCCCATGGCTGACTAGGACAATCAAAGTAACACATGAGCTTCATAATTACACACAGAACTGAGTCTAAGAACAC
Organism: Aplodontia rufa; assembly: GCA_004027875.1. Lineage (NCBI taxonomy): Eukaryota > Metazoa > Chordata > Mammalia > Rodentia > Aplodontiidae > Aplodontia > Aplodontia rufa. Next base: position 12,089 of record PVKS010023056.1, read on the forward strand.
TGCACCAACCATGCATGCAGCGAGGCTATATTCAACCATACCACACACACACATTTGGGGGACCAAAGTTCTTAACCACAACAGACAAGCAGGTACTGTTTCAGATCCTAAAGTGCTTTCTCAGGATCAAGTCAGGTAGTATTTTAACAAACTGTAATATAAAAAACAAACTTTTTGAGTATCATGTTGGTACTCAAGAAGTTCTTAATTATGGCACATTTCCTATTTTTGGATTAGGAATGGTCAATCTGCATTACCATTTTTACTGAGAAAAAAGGCTATCACCTGCCCAAAGTCTCACAGCTTTGAAGTAGGAAAACAAGCATTGTACTCAAGATTTTAAATCCCAGAAGTGATTCCAGCAATCACAGGGAACACAGATGCACATGCAGGCAGACATTAATTCCCTTACGCCCTCCGTCTAAGCCCCCAGGTACTTCAGAACCTGAAGCCTAACACAGGCTGATTGGGAAACATTTGTGGCTAACTTTTAAGTCAAGCTGGTTGGGAACAGACACACACACAAATCCCTGAAACATCACAGCAGCTGCACACTCAACACTGCTGACTGAGGCGGCCAACTCACCCAAACTGGCGGGATGGGAGCAGATTATTCTGCCATTTCTCTAGGTCTTTGAGCTGCACATCAAACCTGGGGCTGATCACTCCACACTGTAAAAACAACAAAGCTGTCAATATTTTCACCAGTTAACAGAAACACTAGGCCACGCAATGTTCAGTGATGAATGATGCCGTTCATTATGAGGAAGTCATACAAAACTCAACATTTTATCAGTACCTATTCTGTACAACCTGATGTAAATGCTGTCAGTAAATCTACTACACCTGCCCGCAGGAAAAACCAGTCATGAAAAAGGAGAGAGGAACTACGCAAGGTGAGATCTGGCAGCGTCATGTCACTAAGCGTGCATCCTGTAGGGCAGGACAGCCGCCCCAGACCACGACCACACTCTACAGAGCTGAGACCAAGCGAGCCACCTAAAATTACACTCATTTTTAGTATTTTACAGAAATGAATTATTAGGATTACCAAACAGTAAACCTATAAACTAAAATAGTTAATCAACATCAGGGCTGGAGCAGTGGCTCGGTGGTTGCAGCACTTGCCTGACATGCACAGGGACCTGGGTTCAAACTCCAGCACCAGGTGCACAACAAAGTGTCAGAGCAACAAAAGCCACATGAAAAGACTAAATAATCCCATTCTTTTATTACTGGACACAGCAACAACTATACCTCAGAGCAAGAGCATCTGACAGCTGAATCACTCAACTATGTGCAAACATCTATTAACTTAAGACCCCTGTTCACAAAATCTGCTCTACAAATTACTACTGCACTCAGGCTCCCACTATTTGCACGCAAAAAAAAAAGACTAAAAACTCTGAGGACTAGTACCTTCCAAGTGCAACTCCAGAGGGCTAATGTAGCAGGCTGTGGTGCCTATTCATTCACATAATGATCTCAAGAGGCTTTAACACAATTAGGAGTTACCAAGGAGTCAGAACTCCCAGATGTGCTTGGAGCAGTTCTGTTTCGCAACCCTAAAGCAGATGTTTGAACCCACAGAACATGAAGATGGGCCTGCCAGAAAGGCCAACACCAGTACCACCATTTGCCTGTCTCTATTATCCTCTTTACTGGGCCATCACTGAACAGTCAAGGACAATCCCACATCAAAAGTAACAAAGGGACAGGAATAAGGAAAACATCAGTTCCTTCTCCAACCAAGACCTTCCTTCCAAACGCTCCGTTACACGACACACTGTTTTTATTCCAGCAATGAAAACCCTCTCACTTACAGAGCTAAACCAGAACACCCACTCCTAACCCAGAGAAATAGGAAGCGTCAAAGGCCAGGATTTACTCCCTTACTGTTACACACTCCCACGGTTAAGGGTAGGTGTCCTTCTCTTGCTCAAGGTAGCATCCTCTTCTAAAGGGATAAAATTAAGTTCAGAAAAACCTAAAACCAACTAAAGTTTGCCTTGCTTGAAACCATACATTTAACTCAAGTCTTCTGCAGGACAGTTTAGGAAGTTAAGTGCTAAACCATATTCCATATATCAGCTTTCCCACAGATTACTAACTAGCAAAAGACCTGGAGCATGACTCAAACCGGAGTTTCCTAGCCCTAAAAATGGTGGACAAAAACTTAAGACATACCCCTCCACTTCAAAAACACCGTGAGGGTCAGAGAGAGAATACTCTAAACCCTACCTGAACTGCCAAGCTTGAGGCCTCTCCAACTTAGCATGACCCTGTATCAAAAAAATACAATTAAAAAAGGGAGTAGTGTTGGAAGAGGCTGGGATGCAGCTGAGCAGTAAAGCATGTGCAAGGCCCTGGGTTCACCCTGGCAGCACCAACTAAAAGCAGCCTTGCAAAGTTCCTCAAATCTTTCACAAAAAGTTCACAATCATTATACAAGGATGCAACTTTGCATAACCAACTGTTGGATTAGCAAATAACCAATCCAGCTGCTGCCAGTCACGTGAATTTAAGCAACCCACCCTCTGGGTCTGTTCACCTCAACCACCTGTGTGGAATGGACCTCAAACACCTTCAAATTAGAAAACTATGAGCAAGCCTAAACGCAGAGCAGAGCAGCAGCTCAGTTACCTTAACTGGCTTCCTGACACGGCCACCCGAACACATGCGACCAGTCCAACCACAAAGTCACATGCATCAGAATCAAACAGGTCTACCTGAAGCAAGACCAGTGAAGGAAGAGCACCAAGGGGAAGGAGAAGAGAAAAAAGGTTAAGTACTGGGGATTAAAATGGGGTGAATTATGTGCATTTAGGATCAGGTCAAAATGAACCACACTATCATAATTATAAGTACTACTCAAACAATTTAAACCTTGTCTACCTGGTTGCACTTGATAAAACAAACTGAGAGGCAGACTGGGCCGCAAAGACACAAGTACAGCCTGTGCCTGTCTTAGTAACATTGCCCTGTACATCCCATTTATTCAAAGTAAAAAGACGACATTCAAAAGGGAAAGTTATTTATACTGAGAGGCTTAGTGGCCATGAGCCATTTGAAGTACACAGCATTAACATACAAAAGTCAGAACACCTGAACCACCAGTGTTAGTTTCAGTAACCGCCCCCAGACAGCTCATCCCCATCCTGGCAAGAACCCGACAAAAGGCCTAGAGCAAACAGCCAGCCCTGGAGAACAAAGCTAAATGTGATATGAAAGAAATGAATGATTCTAACCAATTCCTAAGTTCTTAAAAACTTATTGAAGTATGGCACCACTATCTGGTATTTATAAAAACAATTACGACGTTAGAAAATCATTTTTTGGTACTGGGGGTTGAAGCCAGGGTTACTTAACCACTGAGCCACATCCCCAGCCCCGCCCCACCCTTTCTGAGATAGGGCCTAAGTTGCTGAGGCTGGCTCTGAACTTATGATCCCTCTGCCTCAGGCTCCTGACCCACTGGGATTATACCCTGTCCAGTGTTGGGGAATTCTTAAGGGTCTGCAATGTGCAAATCAATCCTTACCTTGTTTAACCTGCCCGTGAGGTTGACAACAATCTTCCCTGCTCTGTGATCATCAATGATCTCAAATTCGCCAATGTAACCTATAGAACGTTAACAAACCATCAAATGAAAGACTTCAATTTTATGCTTCCCTAATGCTGCTACTTTTGCCTACTAGATCATCCTCCCTCATGTGTAAAGACAGTTGCTCAAGGCTGGAGCAGTGGCTCGGTGGTTATGCACTTGCCTGGTATGCGCGAGGATAAAAGTTCAGACCCCAGCACCACGTACACAATGAAGTGTTGGAGCGACAAGTCACATGAAGAGCTAGTGAGTAAAACTGATTGTCTCTGTCCCTCTCTTTATAAAAAGATAGCTGCTCTGCACCATAATTAAAATCTCACTACCCTGTACCATATGAACTTCTGGCAGCAGCACCCAAAACGATCCAACCTGCAACTCCTAAAGGGATTTACTTTGCTATCCCTTTGCCTCTCGATAGTTTCCCACTCCCAAAGGCTGGTATGCAGCAGACATAAAATCCTTCCTTTCCATCCCTAAGAACTTCAGGAAAAGCTCAGAAGCCCTGTTTTGTTAAGCGACCCCCGCGCAAGCTTCTCCTTTTTGGACAGTCTTACCCTGCTCCGTGATTCTTCAGCAGCATCATTTCTACAAACTACTTCCTCCACCGAGACCCACAATCCAACTATAGTCAAGTCACTTCAGTCTGTCCCCGAAAACGAACTTGTACAGGTCTGGTCCTCAGTCTGACATCAACACAGACGGGGCAACACACTTACCATGCTTCATCATCACAGTTAGAAACCGGACGATGACTTTGGAGCACGGCCGGATGAGGACCTGGCGCTTGCCTCTCTTCTCAGCATTGTTGATGCTCTTGAGCGCGTCAGCCAGGACGTTCATGCGCACCATGACGGCTGTTTAGGGAAGACCAAGCGGGTTTTATTGGCACTGTCAACATCAATGACATCCAATCGTTACAACAGCATCCTTTTCCTTCTGCTCCCACCGCCAGGAATCTTTTCTAAGTCTAAGCAGTAATTTCCAGCACCCAGAAAAATTTCTCAGCAGATTTGGTATGGCTGTTTCAAGAAAGTGAGCCTGCACACTCTGAAGTCACTCTCATTAAACACTCGTCTGCAATCCATGCACACACTAACTGAAGCTAACATGACAGAGGACAAAAACCCTTAAGAATTGGCGGGAACCGCCAGCTACCCAGAGAAAAGTACCAGACACACCCAGCTATTGAGAACCTACGCCGGCCACGTTCCCATCCTACTAACACTGCCTTTTAAGTCAGTTCGCTTTCAACCTTGTTCTAATGCCCAAAAGCAGCTCCTTAACGCTGGTCTACTCCATACGCTAAGCATCCGTCCTGCGCCATCTCCACGCGTCCAACAGCAAGCATCACGGTGGCAACATCCGAACTACAAGGCACCAAGCTGGACACTGCAAGGCACGCTAGCGACGCTTCCCCAAGCACCTGCTTCTCAGCGAAGCTGTTCACGCTGTTCTTGCACTGAACCGTGCCTGGGAATGCCGAGGAAGGGGCAGCCCATTCACCCGTCAGCGTATTAAGACTTGGTTCATGTGCATGTTGGGAACTCCACTTTTAAGAAAACTGCAAGAACCGGGGAGTAAGCAAGTTTTCGACGCTCCCACGGAGGGAAGCTGATGTTCCAAGCGCCGAGCGGGAACATCCAAGGTGCGTAAGTTCAACAAAGCCACAGCGACTGAGCACGAACCCCGAAGCACGGAAGATGCTGGTCAGCTCCCGGCAAAACGCCAATTCTGGGTGGCCTCGGCCTCCCCAAGGTCCTGGAGCAGCCTCAAGAACTGCGCGACCCACCCTGGGCACCATCCCCGAAGCGTCCCGCCCGCGCGAGCCAAGACACCAGCTCGGCCACCAAGGGGAGTTCCCGGCGCAGCAGACCGAGCCGGAGTGGCCCGAGCTACTGTTTGTCCCGCGAATCCAAGGCTCCGGCTCCCGCCAGCGCTGCGGCCTGCAGCCCTCGTGCCCGGGATCCCCGAGTGCAGAGGGTGGGGCGCCCGGGCAAGGCTCTCCCCTCCTTCTGTTTAAGTCCCCACAAAGCCAGGATCCCCGGTCCAGGAGGCTCCCGGCGTCCTCGCAGGGCACCGGATCCTAGTCTCAGACTCGGGATGGCGCGGATAGCAGACGGATGGAGTTGGAGCTTCACGAAAGGTTACTCACCGGCACGGAAAGATGGCGGAAAGAGGACGGGAGGGGCGAGCGCACGGAGTTATGGGAAGCGGGCGGGCTATCGCGAGACTTTGAGAGTAGCCAGGGAAAAGGGCGGAGTAAAAGATCTCCGTAGGGGCGGAGCCTCCCCCGGGATTCGCAGTTGAGAGCCGAAGCAATCCACCTCCCCAGGGGCGGCCTGGAGGAGGGGCACAGGTAAGGCTTTAACTGGAGTTTCGACTGAAACTTAGCACTGAGTCTGTAAAACCAAGAATCCGACGACAGAGCCCCGGTTGTTTGCTCATTGTTGTTATAATAACGTTCACTTTTTTTTTGTACTGGGGGTTGAACCCGGGGGCGCTTCACCACTGAGCTACAACCCCAGTCCTTTTTACTTTTTATCTGGAGATAAGGTCTCGCAATACCGCCGAACGCGCCTCCGCCTCCGGAGTCTCTGCGATTACAGGCGCGCAGCCCGCTCGGCGTCCAGCACCGATTGTGACGCTCGCGTCCTGGAAGGACCCGCAGAAGTCCTCGCCCCGGAGCGGGCACCAAGCCCTGGGGCGAAGCTCTTCCCTCTCTCCGTACGCTTTTAGCTGTTGCTTTGTTTTGAGACTTTTTCAAAACAATTTTTGAAAAAAAGTTTTAGTCGGTAGTGCTTTTATGACTCTCCCTAAATCTTAGAACTTATTTATTGAGGGTCCAGCGCCTTTTTCCAGTTCCAGAACACAGCATTTGGAAGAAAGCCACAGATGTTTCAAAGTAAATACCCAGGATTTTGGACTTTCTGGCTTTTGTCCGCTCTTCTGGATCCAGGGCAAGAACCAGTTTGGGTTAGTCATTCATCCTCTGTGAACCTTCCCCAATGTAGACTGGGGGAGCTACGACAAAACACAACAAAAAACTGCCCCTTAAAGGTGTTTCAAGGGTCGGATAGTAGTGGCGGCAGGGGCCCGCACAGACAGTGTGTGGCACACACGTGGTAGATGCACACAATATTCTGGCTATGGAAAGAGCACAGAGGTGTGGTGCAGCCGGGGCCCGGGGTCTGATCACACTCAGAGGAAGTGAATTCTGGCTCCACCCTCTCTGGGCACTGGTTAACCTGTTTCCTAACCTCTGAAATATTTGCAAGAGCCTCCTTGCCTCAGTGATTCAGTCTTCAATGTCCCCTTTGCTCACCGAATCTTTCCCACACGGCAGCCAGAATAACCCTTTCAAAACTGAAAAAGTCAGATCATGCACCCTCCAAGGGCTCCCATCATTCTCAGTGAAATCCAAATTCCTTACAAAAGCTTATTAGACCCTGCTTGGTGCACACCTCTCCGTACACACCCAACACTGGCCTCCCCGGCTTGCTTTTGTTTTCCCTCCAAACACTCCAAGCGCGCCCCCCCAGAGCCGCTGCGGCTGCCTTACCCTCCCCAAGCAGGCTGCTTTTCTCACCTCAGTTCCCCCACATCCCCCATGCAGCCCCCTTCCTGTCCCTGCCCCCAGCCCTGCCTGTTGGGTCTCCACAGCATTTTCCACCTGAAATATTGGCCCTGGAACATGGAGTTCCACGCAAGCAGGGATTTCAACACCCCATCCACAACTTCTAGAGAAGAATCTGGCACTTCTCTAGAAGCCCTTAAAACAAATTTGATGCATAAACGAATGAGCAAATTAGTTTCCATCTGTAAAATGGAGATGATACCAGCAAGTACTTGAGGCCGCTGGGGTGATCCTCACTCCAGAGCAGTGAGGAGTGCTCAGTCCACCACACTCATCCCCACCATGCCCCACAAAAGCAAAGCTTCCGGTTACTCAGGAATTTAGCATCCCCTGATGATAATGTGTTACCAAAGGACCATGTGCTTTTCAAGTGAAAATTCTCTTTACATGCTAGCTCCAAATACCCTGAGGACCTGTTCTGTTTACTAACACTATGCACTTCACCTTAACTGAGGGTCTTAGCAATAATAAA
>PVKS010023056.1:19898-32926 GCA_004027875.1 Aplodontia rufa
TGTGCACTACTGCACCCAGCTCCAGCAACAAGGTGTCCTTGTTGGCAGCCAAGTACTCCGGGAAGAGATGACCTAGGGAGCTGCCAAAGCCTTCCTGGAGCACTTATCTGTGTCATGAGGGTATTAGCAATCCACGACTGCCACTAAGTGCTTCTCCCAAGTGCTTAACTGGTTGAGGTTTTTGTTTTGTTTTGATTTTTGGTGGTGCTGGGAATCAAACCTGGAGTCTCATGCCTGCTAGGTGAGCATGCTACCACTAAACCAGTCGCCACCCTTTTAATTTTTAAAATAGGTTCTCACAAGTTGCTTAGGGCCTAAGTTGCTGAGGTGACCTTTAACTAGTGATCCTGCCTCAATCTTGCAGCTGCTGGGATTAGAGGCTCACACAACCACAACGGGCTTAAATGGACCCAATCTTAAAATTAGCTTTTGTTTAAAAAGTCAAAGCTAACCTCAAAGAAGAGGTTATTTAAGACATTAAATTACTTGCTGGATTTGAATCTAGGTTTACCCCACCTCTTAAGAAGGGTGCGTGGAGCTGGGCACAGTGGCACATACCTATAATTTCAGCAACTCTGGAGGTTGAGACAAGAGGATCACAAGTTCAAAGCCAGCCTCAGCAACCTAACAAGGCTCTAAGCAATTTAGCAAGACCCTGTCTCAAAAATAAAAAGGGCTGGCTTTATATTGTGGCTTAGGGGTAAAGCAGCCTGGGTTTCAATCTCCAGTAGCAAAAAAAGGGTGTGGGTGTGTGTGTGTGTGCGCATAACAGATGTTCCAGGCTTATAACAGCTCTCCCCCAACCCCTTTTACTGAGACTTGCATGGTTGCCCAAAACTGCCCCATCCTTAACATTGATCAAAAGCTAGCAGGGTACAGTATGCACTCCGGAAATCCCAGAGGCTTGAAAAGCTGAGGCAGGATACAAATTTTGAGGCCCGCCTCAACCAGCAAAAGGGCTGAGAAAGTAGCTCAGTATTGAGACCCTTGGGTCCAATCTGCAGTACCATAAGCAATAAACTCTGCAGGATGGCCAGGTTGAGATGGGGAAATAGGATGGTGTAGCAATAGAACAGAGAACACTGTATACCAGGCACACTGGCACATGCCTGTCATCCAGTGACTCAGGAGGCTGAGGCAGGATTGGAAGGTGGAGGCCAGTTGCAGCAACTCAGCAAGACTGTCCCCACCCCCCCATAAAAAGTACTGGGGCTATAGCTCAGAGGTAGAGCACCCCTGGGTTGAATCCCCAGTACCTAAAGAAGGCTAAATAAACTTCTGCACAAGTGGACTATTTTTGTTTTTGGACAGTCAAGCTGGCCTGAACATTCTGTCCTCCTGCCTCAGCTTCCTCAGTAGCTGGGATTACAGATGCGAGCCACCCTGTCCAGCGATTTGGACCTGCTGAGGTCTTCAAACAGGCTTGATCATGATCTGAGTGAAAATGAATTCCCAAACCCTATTGGGTGGAGGGAAGTTCATCAGGGGGGCTGAGAAAAAACAAAAACCCAAGAAATCCTCCCAAACAGTTTTTTTGGCACCAGGCTCCTCCCATGCAAACCATGGAATGAGGGGACCTCTGCTAAAGGTAGTCTGGACAACCCTTGAAAGGGACTTTTGCTGTGGCTAGAAATGGCACAGAAAGCCAGCCAGGTGAAGCTGACCTGAGCAAGTTACATGGCTGAGGACCAGCATTTCATAGCATCAGGCAACCATGAGGACCCCTGTAGTGACCTTGGGTGGAGGTGTCCCTTAGTGAACATCACCAAACTATCAAAAGGCTCAGAGAAAGGACCCATATCCTTAGGGTGGAGGAGCTCAGAACTTAATTTGCTTCCAAATTGGTTTTCAGAACCACCAAGTATAGCCAGTGAGACCCAAAGATAAAACTTTTGAGCTCTAATTTTAAGAGTTTCAAGGCCACGAATGGGGGCACACACCTATAATCCCAGCTACTCAGGAGGCTGAGGCAGGTGGATATCAAGTTTAAGGCCAGCCTCAGCAATTTAGGAGACCCTGTCTCAAAATAAAAATATTAAAAGGACTGGGAACATAGCTCATTGACAAAGCACTCCCGGGTTCTCAATCTCTAGTACCAAAAAATACAGTACAGACAAAAGTCACCCAACCATGTTTACTGAACACCGCTTCTGTACCAAACACTGAGCCAGGCCCTGGGCACTGTTCCCTGCCCATTCTTTTAGCTGGTCCCTCCCATCTCATTTCCTCTTCCATCTAGCATGCTTCCTGGATGATTGCTGAGTGAATATATGTAATCCTTTTATTTCATTTTATTCTTAGGGCGTATCTTAGAGCCATGTAATGATCACACAGTGGATTCATAAATCCATCCATGTGAACACTAAATTGGCTCAGTTAAAAAGGAAGTGAGGGGTCAGAGCAGTTGCTCAGTGGTTAGAGCATGTGCCTGGCATGTGTGAGGACCCAGGTTCGAACCCTTGCACCACTTACACAAATATTGGAGGAACAAAGGCCAGATGGAAAACTAAATAAAGTTGACTCTCTTAAAAAAAAAAAAGAAAGCGAGACAGCAGGAGAGGTTCTAGCTTTGTTTTTATTTTTTTATTTTTCCCCTTTTACACAAAAACAAAGTAGAAGAAATAATACAGGATTGAAACTGCCAAAGTAGTTAATTGGTAGAATATGTATTCACCAAAAAAATCCAGATAGGAAAACAGGCGTATTTACAATGAGGAAACACATGTAAAATTAAGGGAGTTGTCATATGAAACATTTAAAAAAAATCCAACATACACTACAATAGGTGTGACTGTACAGCCAAGTGCAGGGGAGAAAACACCACTATTCAGGAAGACAGAGCACAAGGTACAGGCTTACAGCATCAGTGCAATAACTTCACAAAACTACATTACAGCCAGTTATCAGTTAAGAATTGTTCCCAGATATGTCACATTTTGGCCCTCAAAGGTTTATCCTACAGATGTCAACTACTCTAAATTTCTAGCTACTGAGAAGGAAAGAATGACAAGCTTTCCAGAGAATTACAAAACCTCTGTAGACCAAAGGCCAACTAAAGCCACACGCCTGCTCTTACCAGAAGCCCTGGAATTTTTCTGAGAAATGTTGAGGAAAAAATTCAAACACCAGTGTAGTCACTATCTGCAATGCCAACCTGAAGGGGACCAAGTTAACAGCCATTATCATCAAAGAATGAGAATTTTGAGGTTTACCTTTGGAAGCTTTCTCCGGTCTTTTATATAATCAGAAGATTATTCTCTTTTCTACCGCAATGAATTTTGACTAAACACAGGAAGACTTTTGTCTTTGTTTAGCTGGCCATGGAGTAATGGTCTCAGACACGTTTTAACCACTGTGTACTTTAAGTCAGCTGAAATGCTAAGTATGCTAAAAATCCTAAATACAATCATTTAGAAGTCTGCTGTTAAAAAGGCTTACGGATTTACTAACTTGAAGTAGTGCAGGGAACAAGAGCTCCAAGCGTGTCAGATTCCCTGCTGGACAAAGAATCAATGTTTCCTAGAAATGGCTAAGTCCTGCACAAGGGAGAAACCTACACATGCTAGGGCGTGGAATTAGTTTTGTTTTATTCCATGGGGATTCCCCTCCCATGGTTTAAAAAAAAAAAAACCACCAAACCAGCACAAGAAATGAATCTTACTTGGTCTCTTCATAGGAAGTGGTAAACTTGGTCTCTATATTCGTGAAGTCAGAGTGTTTTTTAAGCAGACTGTGGAAGCAAACAGTAGAACCAGCTTCCTGTAGCCACAGACCACTACCTTGTATCTAGCTAGCACATGTCAACTTGAATGACCATCCAAAGTCACTGTTAATCGTAGTAAAGGGTAAAGTTCACCACTGTTTTAAAGGAAGTTGTCAAAAGTAAAAATTCAGTTAACCCTGGATGAGAGAAGTAAAGACAAGTCGTACTCACTAACGAGAGGTCCAGTTAAGGCCAACTGATGAAACTGTGCCCAGCTGCACCTGGCTCGAAGACGCTACGCACAAAGCCTTACCTGGAAGTGTGGATTTCTAGCAACTAAGGGCAGGGTGAGGCAGAGCAAGAGCTACTTCCATAACATTTCAGTATCCAAACAGCATAGGAGAAACTGTTCCCAGGGCGACGCACGCTCCGTTAACACAGGAAGAGCGCAGATGCCCTACTCATTCTTCTTTTCTTTTTGTTTAAGAAGCTTGTTTATCTCCCTCTTGGCCATTCCAATGTACTTCGAAATGATTCCGTGTTGGTTCAGTCCAGGAAGCAACAGTAAGAAAGTCACTTAAACAAGAGAAAACAGAGGCAGCAGCAGTTACCTTCCTAAAAACACCGGTCGTGCCTTCCCAGCCTCACATAGCAAGCAATACTTCATCTTTACCTTCCGCACACTGCTTTCTGCTTCTTTTTTTTTCTTTTCATTTTGCAAACAACTTTTTACCTTGGGCATTAAATTCTGTGTCTTTACTTCCTACAATGATAAACTCCCTGAGAACAAGGAGCTGAGTCTTGGTTACCTTTTCTTTGTTTGGCCAGAGCAGGGGGAGGAGGGTATTACTGTTCCTGGGGATCGGACACAGGAGTCCTCTACCACTGACCCAACCCCTTCTTTTCTTTCTTTTTTTTTTTTTGCTAAATTGCCTTGAACTTATGAACCTCCTGCCTCAGCCTCCCCAGTAGCTGGGATCACAGGTATGCCCCACTGGGCCCAGCTGAGTCACCTTTCTATACACCTGCACTTCTTTGGTCAGCGCCTTAAGCTTTCTGTATGCACCTATTTACTTGCTTATTGGCCAAGCCACAGTTTAACTTCTCTGGCCAGCATGTGCCTATAGTTTTTCCTCAAAGACTTACCTATCAGGTAGGTGAGAAACAGGTTGTGAACTTGCTGTCCAATCCAAGCAACCGCAGCAAGAGAAATGATCATGGTCATGAAGTACTAACAACGAAAACAGTTAAGAACTGATCAACTCCTGGAAACAGGCCACAGAAGGCTGACTCACAGAGCTTGTTTCACCATTCCACAACGCACCAAAACATGTTGTGTACCACATACACATACAACTTTTTGTTTTTTGGACAGGTGCTCGAACCCAGGGGCACTGAACCACTGAGCCACACCCCCAACCCATTTTTTATTTTGAGACATGGTCTCCCTAAGTTGCTGAGGCTGGCTTTGAACTTTTGTGATCCTCCTGCCTCAGCCTCCAGAGTTGCTACAAATACAGGGGTGCACTACAGTGCCTAGTTGTTTGTTTCAAAGGTTAGAAAAATAATTTTAGCTTTAAGATGAGAGAGATAAGCAAACACATGTTTTCTAGGTCTTTTACTTCAGTTAAAAAAAGAAAAAGAAGGGGTTGGAGCTGTGGCTCAGTGGCTGGAGCGCTTGCGTGGCATCCATGAGGACCTGGGTTCAAACCCCAGCACCACATACACAACTAAGTGTCAGAGCAACGAAAACCAGATGAAAAACTAAATAAAGCTGATTCTCTCTTTAAAAAAAAAAAGAAAGAAAAAAAGAGGAAAAAAGAAATTTTGCCCTATTAGAAAAAATTAAATATTAAATATAATTTTAAACTTCCAGTGATTCAGCCTAACTAATACAAACACTAATGAATGTACTAATACAAAGAAACATTGGCGAGTTACACAATGGATAGTAATACATCGCAAACTATAACTATTAAAACCAAAACACTAACACTATCATCAGATTGCAATAAAATCAAAATGAACTCACTCTTGAAATTTTGCTTCATAAATAAGACAAAACAAAAAAATACCATTTTAGGCTTTTCTTCCTTTAGCGTAAAGAGGCGTTTCCACCAGCCCACAGCTCTGCGTCGAGTTTTCACTAGATTGCTGCAAATTTCATGGAATCTTTGCTGTTGTTCAGTGGTCCTAGAAAAAGAATTTTCCATTTTGTTATAAGCTAATCTCTACAGTACACAAAAATACATACAGTACACAAAAATCCTCTTACAATTAAAGAGTTAAATTCTCAAGAAGGTTGAAATAGCTGGGAACAGAGGAATATGTCTATAATCTTAAGAAGGCTGAGGAAGAAGAATCACTAATTTGAGGCCACGCTGAGTAACTCAGCAAGCTCCTATCTCGAAATTTAAAAAAATAAGTTTTACCATTATTTTAGGCAGTTGAAAAAATTATTGCACCTATCCTAAGATACTTTTTATACCACAGGTATAAATTTACATCAAGAAGCTTGTGTGTATATTTTAAATAGATTAATGGCAATCTATAGTTCTAAAGCTATACTTGGTTAATGACAGTAACAAAAAACTCATGACTCATAGGCCCTGTGGATATCAGTGAAAATTTGATTTCTCTATTCCTACATTATTTTTCAGATCCTAATACATTCAGCATTGTAGCCCATCCCAGTCCCACCGAACAGCTGTATTCCATCACTCTGCAGCACAACGGTGACCATAAGCATTCAAGGCATAATAACCTAAACTGGGCTTCACGCATTTGATGCCAAGACAGCAATAAAAAGTCCAATTTTTTTTCTTTTCTTTCTTTTTTTTTTTGGGGGGGCAATATAGGGGTTTTAACCTAGGGGTGCTCTACCGCTAACCTATATCCCCAGTACTCATCCTCCTCCTTTTTCAGAGTCATGGCCTTGTAAGTTGCTCACACTAGCCTTGAATTTAGGGATCCTCCTGCCTTCACCTCCCAAGTTGCTGAGATTATGGGAATGTGCCATCATGCCCAGCTCAAATCCAGACTCTAGTTAAATTTAGTCTCAATGAGGGAAACTGTAACTCTCAAACAACAGCAGTAAAAATTTAAAAAGACCCTCCAAGAAAGTCCTATTTTCCTTGTTTCTGATGAAAAACAATTTAAGAAACTGCCTCTGTTCTGTCTTGGCTACATGGATACAATAACTACTGTTAAGATGCTCACAGTAGAATGTGTTGCCTTCTCTTCTCTACTCATCCCAGGAAAACTGCAGTGATAGATAAAGCAGGAGGATTTCTACTGAGCCCTAAAACTTCTTGTGAACAATTAGACCCTGTATGTTGCCCATGGCCAAGGTTAGATTGTGGCTATTCAACACAGTGGTTTTTTTCCCCATAAGATCATTCTGGTAAAATTAAAAAATAAAATTTGTTTCCAATAACTGAGTTCCAGCTGAGTGTGGTGACGCGTACCTGTAATCCCAGTGACTCGATAGGCTAAAGTAGGATAGGAGGGTGGCAAGTTTGAGGCCAGCCTCAGCAACTTAGCAAGACCCTGTCTCAAAAAAAAATAAAAAGGACTGGGAATGTAGCTCAGTGGTAGAGAACTCCCAGGACTGAAATCTCTAGTAGTTGGGGGGAAAAAACAGTCCCATACTGATTACCTTGAGACTATCAGTCTTTACTTTTGAAAACCTTCCTCTCGGAGTTATGAATTCCCAGATTACCATGCCATAATAAAGTCAAGATCAGTGATTAATTTCTTTATAAAGTCTGTTAAACCGCATGATTACCAACTTGCCAAAAACTAAGTCATTAATCAAGTGAAAAACAATTCAAAGGACAGGTCCAAAACTAACCCATTCTGTAAAGAAAACATCTTTAAAGAAACATGCCACATGCTCACTTATCCCAGAATTTAAGCAAACTCTCTCCTAAATATGCAGTTTCTTTAAAAATCCATAAGGCACATGCTTAAAATTCTCATTTTTACAAATTTTGTAATTTTCTATCATCTGGAAACAAAAAACTAAAGGACCAAATAGAATACTAATCAAGTTTAAACGAAGAACCATGGAGGAATATCAGCTGGGAGGAAAAAAAAATCATCCCAACATCTATGTTTGGCTCATTATTTGGATCAAAGGTGAGAAATTCAATATTCCAAAGGGAAGTTGAAATAGTTTTGATATTAGCCTTAGCTACTTACCCTTAGAAACTCTTAACAATCTAGTTGCATATTTAGCTTGAATCTATTCTGAAGCACCTGGTATGAACTTGGCTAACTAACCATAACACTATTTCAACCAACATCTCAGCCTTAAGCCTAAGATCTAAATAGTTCACAGCATCTAAAACAGTGCCTGAAACAGCAGACATTTAATAAAAAGTTGCTAAATGAATATGGATAAGAATCTCCCAGTTACTTTTTGCATTCAAATAGTTTGTGAAATTAACACTATATTATACCTTAAATATTAATGCAAACATAAATGTGAATCTTTTTATAGAAAGCTTAAGTTCTGTAATCCTTTATTCAAACATTACGTGTTTAAAAAAAAAAAAAAACCCTCACTTTGATAAAGTCTAGAATGGGAAAAAATAAAGGTCAGAATAAATGGTCAACCATAAAAGAACTACGGAAATGGCCAGTGCAGTGGCACTGGACTGTGGCCCCAGCGACTCAGGAGTAAAGCAGAAGTATCTCAGGTTTGAGGCCAGCCAGGGCAACTCATGGAGGCAGTGTCTCAGAAATTTAAAAAAGGGCTGGGGATGTAGCTCAAAGGTACAGAACTTGCCTAGCACTTGCAAGGCTCTGGGTTCAATCCCTAGAACCCACCCAAAACACACATGTGCACACACCCACACGAATCCAAAGATAGTCCTGGAAATTCATGATTCATATCTGAAATTGGCTAAGAAAGTCTTCACATAAAAGCAATAACTCGAACCCCTAGTGTCTGACGGTTAGAGAATTATCTGCACTTAACTACAGCACACTAATCACAGCCACTAGATTCAGAAATCAGACTGCCAAATCATGCCACCTACCATTTATTGGAGCCAAAAATCCTAGGTGCTAGAATGGGAACAAGGTAGTCAGCCAAGCACAAATACATAACAAAACAGGAAACACCGGACAGAACAGATGGATCTAGATAATAGATAATCCTGTCAAAAAAAGAAAAAAAGAAATGTATTTAATCAAGGTGAGAACAACAGTCATTATTTCTAGCTGAAGATATTTAACTATTCACCTAGTTCATACATTCTCAAAGGTGGTATTTGCTGTTTTAGTCTTCTCGTAAGTGGTTTTCCAGAGACTGAAATGGCATATCATGACTGCAATGGCTAACATAAATATCAAAAGCCAAAAGCTCTTTGGAGTTCTCAATACTTTTTAACGGGGTGGGAGGAGGGCCTGGGGCTGGTGCGGTGGCTCAGTGGTTACAGCCCTTGCCTGGCATGCGGGAAGATGGGGTTCGAACCCCCAGCACCACGTTCACAATTAAGTGTCGGAGCAACAAAAACCACATGCAAAACTAAATAAAATTGATTCTCTACTGTCCCTCTCTTTAAAAAAAAAAAAAAGAGTGTAAAGAGTGTAAAAGACCAGTTTGAGAGTCACCAATTCGTTTAAACTGTATAAGGTTACCAAGTTTACGTAAGTACTACAAATTCCGGAAACTAGGTGAACTGCTTATAAGAAACAGCATTGTTTGCAGATTATGTATTAGAAAAGCTTCCATAAATGGCTATGCGTTATCTGAGCCATTATTAATGAAAGCACAGCCCTTAGAGATCTAAGAGCTCACTTACAGAAACACCAAAGAAACCACACCCATGATGGCAGGTGGGAACCAGGCTCTCTCCCAGCGCAGGATTTTGTCCGCCATCAGCATCATTTCTCCCCATCCTTGCAGCTGCTCCTCCAGATTTGCAGTCTCTGCAGCCTGCACATAATTAACATTTAAAGTGATTGTTTTTTAACACTCTGAACACTTCTGTGGTTCATATAGACTTGATTTCTTCCAAGGCATCAAATACAAACACTTCTTAACCAAATCACTATCTTAAACAAGCTAATTTCTGAAAAATGCAGTTTTACTAGCAAAGATGGAAACCAATGGAGGGGGGAACCTATGGTCACCTTCCACATACAACCATTGGGCCATTTATCTTCACAATCATAATGTGACAAAATCGCTCCACACGGAGAGAGAATTACTCATTTTGAAATTAAAAAGCAAGCTCAAAATGGTTGGCTAATTTCCCCAAAGTCACAGAGTCATGCGGCAGGGCCTAGTAGTAATAAAAATTAGATTCAAGTTTGTTCATTTCAGGGGATTAAAATTCATCTGTTGTTTTTGTTATTTCATTGATTTAAACCCTTTATTTCTAAATCCATTAGGAAAGTCTTTCCCTGAACTACAATCTCTATAATAGCTCTTTGTGTAATGGAATCACTTAAATTTTGGCATTAGTTGCACAATTAAGGAAAACTACTTTCACTAAATTACATGTGGCACTTTAAGTTCAATACCTCCTTAGTACTATGTTTCTTGTCATTTATGAAGTCATTTGAGTTAGACTTCAAATTTCTCTACAAATCTGACAGCTAAAAGAAGACCTTCAGGATGAGCTCATGTGGCAAAAGCCCTTAAATTGACTTTGGTAAAGGAATAAAAAAAAATGCCAAGAACCCCAATGCCAGCGGGTGGGTGGCAATCATCTTTCATCCCAGCTACTCAAGTGGGGGTGCAGAGGCAGGAGGACGGCGAGCTTAAGACCAGAGTGGGCAACTCTGCGAGGCCCTGTCTCAAAATAATAAATTAGATGTAGTGGTAGAATGCCCCTGGGTTCAATCCCCAGTTTAAAAAAAAAGCATAATAAAGTAAGAAAAAAAGAAAAGAAACCTGCGTCCTTATATGTTTACCACTGAAAAATACAAAGGATGGGATAATGCCAGTTAACAGTTAAACAGGAGATTACTATGTGCCGGAAACTAGGCATTTGATAGCTTATACTTCTATTAATCCTCCCAAAACCTCTAAAAGGAAGGTGTTGCTAACTATCACCGTTTTGCAGTTGAGGAAACCAAGATACACAGAGGGTAGCAGATGTGAGTCTAGGAGATCAAGGACCAAGGCCTTGCTCTCTTTAAAATTATACTTCTTTGCTGGAAAGGATGGTTGAGTTGGGGATCAAGAACTCTATGCCTGAATCTCATTTCAATAGAACTTGGGCCTCTTTGTGCCTCAATTAATCATGGTTAGGAACCATGCTGGTGGCTAACCATAAAGAAGGGGTGTGGGTGTGTGTGTAAGGGGGGGGTCAAGTCATGCATTTCAAAAATAAAAATAAAAACAAAAACTGAAAATCATGCACAATCAAAACCGCCCTGTTGAAGTTGGTTAATTTGTCAGCCCTTGAGCTCTTTAAGTTCAAAGTCAAACGAGCTCCTTTTCATTTCGGGTGCGTGGTCCCTCTCTTCTCGGAGGACATGGAGATAACGCAGGGACGGCTCTCGTTTTTGCCTCTACAGTGCAAAACTGATTAAATTCCTAATTTGTCCGCCCGTGTTACTATCCGACGCAGTTTCTTTGGATCCCTGCTTGTTATTCTAAAGCTGTCGCAGTCGTTCCGTGCCCGGCACCCCAGACTCCCCACCTCCAGACAAACAAGCCCTGCCATTGTCCTCTGGGCTGGACCCCACGTCTCGCAGCCTCCCGGCCGTTTTAAGCTATGCCGGCTCCAACAAATACTCGGCAGCAGCCCTTCCACCCTCCAATCTGCCCAAGTTCTAGCGGAGAAGAAGGCAGGCACAGTGTTACGATCAAAGAGCAGGAGCCCGGACACGGCAGGGGCCTGGCCCCGCCAGCGCTCGCCAGGCCCCTCGAGGTCCCCCGCCCCCGCCAGCACCCCGGGCTTCTTTCTGCCACAGCCCCCTTCTCCCACTTCCTCCCTCAAACCCCACCGCGGTGCCTAATCACGCGCCCTTCTCTCCCGGTCCTGTTCCTTCCCCGGGGAGACTGGAGTCGACAAGACTAGTGACCGCCACGCAAGAGACACCTAGGAAGCCCCGGGTGCAGCGTCGTCGCCTGCGCGGAGAACCGGGGGCGGAGGGCCGGCTGAGGTCGGGAGGCCCAGGTCGGTTCCCTCAGGACCGGCCGCTGGGACTCACCAGCAGGTTGGTGCTGCGATTATCCCCCTCCGCCATCGTCCCAGAGGCGCAGTCTCAACGAGCGCAAGCCGCCCTCCCACGACGCCTTCCGGGATACCCGCACCGCGACGGGAGCGCGAGGGAACGCCCCGCAGGCTGCTTATATAGGCCGGCCTCTTTTCCCGACAGCCTTCGCGAAGCTCGCCCCTCATTGGGCAGATTGAGCTCAGGCTTAAAGGAGACCAGACCAACCGCTGCCCAGCGCATTGCTTGAAATCGGGGTCAAAGGAGAAAGGGGCCGCGCCGGGGTGAGGCGGAGGGGGAACACGGACTAACCAATCAGCGCCCAGAGGGCGTGCCCCGCCCACGGCTGCCGGAAGCCGTTCAACCGCCGCGGCCGCGGCCTGGTCTCTGTCAGTTCCAAGTGGCCGCTGCGGAACTCTCGCACCTCTTCGTGTTGGATCTCAGTGCAGCTAAGGTTCCTCTCTGGAAAACCGAGACGTCGAAGAACTGTGCTGCTGTGCAGCGTCAGGCGGAAGGGAGAGGAACGCGGGACAATCTCCCCGGGCTGGGGAGGCGGGCCGGGGTCCTCCCGGCACTGACCGGCCCGGCCAAGCGCTTGGCTCTTTTGCGTCCCAACTCAGCTCCCCTCAAGGAAGTTTTGAGGACAGGGGAGATGGGCCGCTTAAGTGAATTTTGCTGCCTTGCTGCTCTCCTGCCGGGCATATGCACAGTTTGAAAGCTTGCGAAAAACGCGCCTGGCTTAACGGGATTTGCATGGGTCTTAGAGAAATCCTTTGTGTGGCATCTCAATTATTTTAACTAATTACTCCAAAAAGGGATTGGCTTTGACAAGACCTTCTTAGAGCTCACATACTAAGGAAGGATGCCAAACCTCTCATGACCAGTGCAACGCATAAGCGATTTTGGAACGACGTGGACCATGTTGAAACACTACCCAGAATTTCGAAACGCAACTGCTTTCTCATTATTCAGTGCAAAATTTTGTCAAAGATTGGCCTGGTCATGTGTTTGCTTCAGATCAATTGACCATAGTTTTTAACTACAAATTCTCAATTCTTTTATAGTCACCTGTATTATGCCACTGGATTTATTTTGAATGCATTCTTTAAGCAACTATATCAGATTCTTTAAAAATTCAGGGAGG